>JADKLZ010000003.1:55088509-55098703 GCA_021533235.1 Biomphalaria straminea
GCTTAGAAAGAAGTACAAGGTATCGAAGTGTGGCTGCCTCGGCTTAGGTCTCATCTTCCTTCACCTCTCCCTATCCCCAGTCAATCGGAACGTTTGGGCGCCACATAAGATGTGTTCACCGTAATACTCCATTCCTGTCTTTTTCCCTTGATAAAACCTCTTTCAATGACATGCCAGTCCATAATTTTATTTTGTCTTCCCGTCGCTTTCGCTGTCTGACTCTTCTTCTTTATCCTGTTACTAATCCCTGAAGGAAGGTCTTTACGAGCATTTATAGATATTCGCCTGTTCCCTAGAATTTGCAAGCTGAGCAGAGGAATTGTAAAAAGTATTATTCGCAATATTACTCCAATGTTTTGACACAGCGGTTCTCAACCTTTTAAGCTCGGCGACCCCTTTTGACAACCCCCACTCAGCCGCGACCCCCACCCCACAAACACAAACATACAGCATGAGAAGACAATGACAATCCATATTTTCGATGGTCTTAGGCGACCCCTGGCAAATCGATAATCGATCCCCCAAGGGGGTCGCGACCCACAGGTTAAGAACCCCTGTTTTAACACTTCTAAAAAACAAACGTGCATTTTTTTTAAAGAATAAATATGATTTCCAAAATAAAGAAGAGAGGCAGACAAAAACAGTGATGGGAAGACAACATCAAAGAAAGGTAATGCCTGTCAGTAAACGAAATTATATACAAGGCAAAAGACAGAGGAATGGAGAAAGATAGTTAACAGATCTTGTGTGGTGCCCCAATGGTTCACCAGACTAAAAGATATGTCAAGATGTGGCTGGTCGGAAAAAAAACAACATTTAACAGTTGGTCCATGACCCTCAAAATTAAGTTTTATTGTTGAAGATTAGTTACTAATCATTTAAGTATTATTCTAGAAAGGATTTTAAAAAAATCAAATGTTTCTTAACAGCTTGTAACTTTCAAAGGTATGAAGAATCTTACGTCAAAGCCCAAATATTTTATACATGCCTTAATTACTTTTAACCTGAAAATAAAATATAGAATAAACTATATCATGGTTTGAGCCAAATCTTATACCACCACTTCAAACAAGTACAATTTCTTTCCCTTGTTTGAGATACCAAACAAAAGTAACTGATAACCAATAGTTAATTAACTTAATTTTGTTGTATTGATTCTTAAGCGGTCAGGTTAAAGAAATAAAAATAGATGTCGGAGGTATAATTTGTATAAACGTTTGACCATATAGACAGACAGAGTTGATATTAGCTTTCTTGAAAAAGATTCTACAAAATCATATAACACGGAGTGTAGATTTAGCTTTACATTTTTAATGTTAATTTAACAAAAAAAATTTAAATTTTTAAAATGTAACGTGTCTGTAGTTATGGCATGGACTAAGTCATTGGTTAATATGCATGACTGAATGCATGACGCGTAGGACGTAATCATCTTCTTTTTTGAAGTAACGTCTGTATTATATAAGATAAGATAAGACTATATCTTACCTATATTTGGCGTCGTTCAGAGCAAAAATTGCTAAAAATCTTACCCTATCAGAAACTACATCCGGCATGCGAATGGTCAGTGAGTACTCCTCTTTATCGACATCCACGTCTGTGTGGGGAACCACACTGCAGTGAGTAACGACGAACAAAACCACAACACAGACAATATTTCGTAATCCGGCCACTCTCGAAGACATAATCAGAAGTCCAAATCAGACGACCAAATTTCCAATCCAGATTACGGGCACTATTTGATCTAGCGATTTTTCAATCCAGCGATCTCCCCTTTAAAACAAATACAAGTAGGAAATAAGGGGAGTTAATGTCGTCTGCTTTGCCGTGTGCATATTTCTGAATGACAGTGAATCCCTCTCTTATTTGCGGACAGTCGAACGTCAGTCTTTGAACAAGCAAATTGTTCGTGATAGGTTCTGATTATAACCAACAGCTGGTGACGCACCCACGATCTTCAGTGTGTACATTGTAGTTTTTTTCTTTATTTTTAGTAATTATGTATGTATGTGTGTATATGTGTGTTTGTGTGTGTGTGTGTGTGTGTGCGCGCGCACGTGTTTATAAGTACGACTGCGTCTGCTGTAACAGGACGGGGGTGAGAATTTTGTGGTGGAGAGTTCGCTAAGATTTTAAATGACTGGGATCAGTCATAGTCGGCTATCATTGTGACAGTAAGGGTAGACCCTGTTATTAGATCTATATGCCGATTGTTTTTCCCAGGGCATGGTGAGGTGCAGGGCCTTAAATCATCTTTGTCTCCCTTGTCTATGAATTTTAAACCAATGACAAGACATTCTCTAACTAACCGATTGTACATATTGAAGTCGTCCCTTTGACGGATAAAAAGAGTTGCCAGTCAAAATAAGTATCTAAATCAACTATTTCAACCCTTGTGGACTAGACTACTATCCAACAAGCGCTGTGTAAACACACGATGATTGGATAGGCAAGATGAGACCCTGTATAAAAAAAAAAAAGTTCCCCTTTCAGACCTTGTGGTCTATAGGGCAGATGATGAAAAGGTCATCTGATTCTGTGGCCTACGGTTAACGAGGGTGTCATGTGGCCAGCACAACGACCAACCGCCTTTACTTTTCCCCAACTAATGTCAGGTACCCATTAGAGCTGGGTGGACTCAAGGGCGCCCGAAAATCCCGAAATAAAATCCCAGTCTTCCCCAGGATTCGAACCCGGGACCTCCAGTACGGAAGCCAAGCGCTTTACCGCTCAGCCACCGCGCCCTCCGAGACCCTATATGGAGAATATTAAATATATTAACATACAATAATTAATAAGGTTATATAGCGGGTAATATATGGCTAGTATATATATATATATATATGCCAATTAATATTTTAGAATGTATGGATAGTTCCCACTTTTTCTTTACAGACAATGGTCTTAAACTCTAAATAAATGCAGAATTTTGGTTTGCATGTAAATAGTGTGGGAATGAACTGAAGACCTGGACACTGACCTGCCACGTCACAATATGTGGTCAGTTTAGACCAATACCTCGTTGACACGTCACAGGTCTGTAAAACAAGTCAAAACTTAAAATATTGCAGATGTGAGTATGGTACAACATTGATAACGCCTTTTCACTAACATTAAATGATGACATTTTTTGCTAGTGAACCTAATCTTTGCTGACCTTTTTTATTGGTTATGTAATCTTATTTATTGAAAAGACAGATTACATCATCAAATAAAAGGGCTGACACTAATGATAACACACTTGAAATTCTGTGTTAGCACCTCTCTCCCTTTTCATTCCCTATCGACAACACACTCAATGCTCATCGGATGTCTCATTCAATTGTTATATTTTGTTATATCGCGATGTCTTGCTAACAGCTGAACATTGTCTATAGAGATTTCATCGCTATATTATAGAACTTACAGCTTAGACATATTAACGTTAAGCCATTAACGTTAAGACATTAAAGATTTAATGGTCCTATATCCCCAGGAGTAAAACATTTCAAGACCGAGTCAAGCTTGAGATAGTTCTACCCCCGAGGGGGCCAATGTTAAAGATTTGTTACTTTACTTGCTGTGTCGAAGACCAAGTAGTTATAATCACATGTTTTGTTAAACGCTAAAACTTCTTGAGTTTTTCTCCTTTAAAGGATTCCTGTTGCTTTACGTTCGTGTATAACACATATTTTACAGTAAGTAAAAAACAAATTCTCCTTTCAGACTTTGCAATCTATGTGGCAGATGATAATAAGGCTTTATAGGGTTATCTATTTCTTTGGACAAAGGTTGACGAGAAGGGTAGCCTATGACCAGCATAATGTACAACCGCTTTTACTTTCCCCAACTAAAGCCATGTACCTATTAGATTCGAGTGAACTCAGGGGCGCCCTAAAACTCCCGATATTTGAAATCTCAGTCTTCATCAAGATTCGAACCCAGGATCCCAGGTTAGGAAACCAAGAGGTAACCTTTCAGCCACCGCGCCCCCATATTTTGAAAGTGGAGGTAAAAAAAAATTACAGGTCATTCTTGGAAGAAAACCACAGTGGTCAGGAAACGAAATCTTATCGTAGCTTCAGGGTTGAAACGGTCGTAAGGGGAGACTATTAGCCCAATCTGGAGTACCTAAGGACCGAGTTGTTTTGTTCAATGGGATAGAGGAGAGTCCCAACAACTATGTCACCTTCCATTCACCGTTCCTCTGATGTGGTACGTACAGAGAAGAATATGGTTGAGTATCCTTGGTATGTTCGACCTTCGGCCTCGCCTCTAATCACAAATTCTTGAAATAAGAGCTATCGGTAATAGAGATGTAACGAATTACATTAGCTTTGATCCTTACCAGGTAAATAAACACACTTATTTAGTTACTGTATATTTTGGTTTAGTTGCTTGCATTGGATTTACCACAGTATCTCTATAGAAGGCCCAAACAAAATAGATACCAGATGGGAAGAGGCTGTAAAGTTTGCTGATGACTGATATCTGTGGAGACAGCTTGTCGTTCGCCAACGCATAAACGGAGCATAAAAAAATGATATGTCTAACATCAATTTTGATATAAAGTCCAGGCCAAGAATTCAGTTGAACTACAAATTATATGTCATAGCATTAAAAGTTAGTGAAAATAAAATATTTACATTTGATATAGAGGAAAAGTATTGATCATCTTACTTACTTTACGCAAGTACAAAGTCTACATCTCTAAGGTAAACATTTTAGAAGAAGAACCAAAAAAAAAAGATACTTGTGAAAGAGCTTAACTTTGATATAATGAAATTCATAAAAACATTCAAAATTATTTTTAAAAATGTGTGTACCCAAAGTATTGTAGACTTCACACACTGGATCAAAATTTTTATGAACCTTATTCTAACTAACCATGAGATATATCAGTTGTACGAAGACCCACCGATAGTGATTGAAATAAAAAAAAAAGCAGACTATGTTGGGTAGGTCACCTTGAAAGAATGTCAGATATCAGAGGGGCGACCAAAAGGCAGACCCCGAATGTGATGGATTGATGATGTGGAAGCAGATCTACAACATCTTGGGGTTCGGGCGAAGAGATGAAAGGCTTATGAGAGATCTGAATGGAGGGATGTGTTGAGGCAGGTCAGAGCCCTCCATGGTCTGTAGCGCCACTGTGATGGGTGATGATGATTATTCTCACTACAAAATTAAAATTGTTCAATAAACTATACCTACAACTCGGACTACTGCTCCAAGTATGGTCTAAATATAGCAATTTTTTATGTAACGTAGATTGATAAAAAAACAAACAAAAAAATTGACTGCTTATCTATAACCTAGAAATCCAACAGTAAAACGCTATCTGGGAATTTAAACCCAGCAAAAAAAAACACACAAAAAAAAAACCTAAACGACATTAGACTCGACGGACAACATTAAAAGTCTTCACAATATGGGTATCTGATTAGCAAGACGACAGAAAAATAACTATAGAAAAAAAAATATTACAAGTTTTGGCATTGGCACAGTTTTTTTTTTAAAATTGCACGGCTACCAATAATACATTAGTAATAAAACAAAATAAGGCTTTACATATTTGCAAAACCCAGCACCACTATGACATAATCTCATGACTTTAAAATTCTTTAATTTTGGAACGGTTCCTTAATCTTCGATAACAGAAATATATTTTGGAACGGAGGGAGGTGCCTAAATGTTTTGTAAACTGTTGGCCACGCCCAGTGGGTCTAGCCCCTCCCTTAATTACTGTTAAACACAATAATAAATAAAAGAAAGGGGATGGGGGGGGGTGGAGATCGCCACTATGGCCGCCTGATCGTGTGGTATGCGCACTGGACTGTTCAAAGGTCCCGTGTTCGAGCCCTGCCCGCTGCAACCCCCGCAGTCTACGCTTAGTCTCTTCATGACATGTCAGTCCCCGTTCTTGTGGTTTCATTGTTTTTTTCTTAGTTGTAAAAAGAGTCACTGAAATTGTCATACTAACCAAGTAGGGACTATTGAGACACTTTCCGTGTCTTGGACGGAGTTATTTAAATAGGCAAAGAACCAAAAATATTCCAATTTCAAGAATTAAAAAAATAAAATAAATTTACTAATTAAAATGATACAATTAAATTGTTTAATTTTTGCATTAATTTGTTTATTGTATTGGATTATGAATAATTATGCAAAATATTCACTTCACCTGAGCTTAGGAAGTAAGAGAAAAAATCTGACCAGAGCATAATAAGGGGACTTAATCCGGTACCCTCTCATTATAATCATAAACAGCCTCATTGCTTTCAAAAAGAACATTTATTAATCATTTCTTGTACAAAATCATTATAAGGATTAGGATTACACTGACTAACTATATCATATTAACACAGGAATATTAGAGAAATTATTCAACCTGTAGCTAACGTTACACTTTAATATTATGATGTATACAAATAATTCCTTAAAATCAGACATTCAAAATTTTCAAAATTCTAACAAAAATCGTAATACACCATGTAACACGTATTTGCTCATCAATCCGAGAACATACACTCACACAAATACATATATACGTATAATCACAAACACATATATTTATACTAATTGTTAGGTAGCTAATTTAGTATTGCGCACATTTTCTAGATAGTTAGTTTAGTCTTTTAGAATTGCGCACTTTTTAGTACCGACATTGAACGCACATTTTATGACGACACAGACTGTAGGGTTAGAGGTTAAGTTTGACGTAATAGGATTTCAGTTACCGCTAGGCTCTCGGGGTGATCAGACGTATTTATCTTTTGACTAGACTGTGGCCCATCTTGTAAATAAAAGTTATTGTTAAATTTTCATCTCGAAGTCAACTTGGTTATTCCTGTGAGTATTTGTTTTCTTGTTCTTGTAATGGTCACTGTCGAGCTCGCATATGTAATACATTGATACAACTATACCCAAGCATCTAGTATCCTGAAGCAACTTAGAAATACAGTAATCTACAAACACAACAAGAAAGAGAAGGATACATTACAGTGATCACATTACATAATACACAAACACACACATTTCACTATACCATATCATTATCTATATTCCCCTTCCGTTCTGCAGCTGAAATTTTACAAGTAGTCGAAACATTATATCAAGATTATCTGGAAGGAAAAGTATCTATTATCTATAACAACTTTTAGTTTAGTAATCTAAACAATTTTCCTATGCTCTGCTAGGATATTGAGGTTAAAATTCCCAAGAGATTTATTACGTAATTTGGGAACCTAGTTTAAAAGAATAGCAAGATTTTTGGTAGTGGAAGCGTGGTCGAGAGGCTAAGTGCGGCTTGAGCTTGGCTTGCTTGGCTATCTAGAAGGGGGCTCGAGGTTCGACACCCGACTCGGGCAGAGTTGTGTTTACTGAGCGCCCAAAGGCAGCACGGGAAACCAACTCCTAGATACCCTCTCCCCCCACTTTTCCACAAATGAGATTGGACCAAAGCGCTCTGAGCATGCTATAAGCATGAAAGTAGCGCTATATAAAAGCTATAATAATAATAATAATAATAAAAGATTTACATCTACATCTGAGTCACTATTAGAATCTAACAGACATTTAACAGTATATTTCACACTAAAAACAATAGGCAATCTATAGACAAATGTTTCTCTTCCACTACCACTGACCTGTTGCATTTGTACATTTACAACAGATTTCAAAGATATTGACTTTCTTGTACCTACTAAATGTCATACCAACAATGAGCTTATAGGTTATTCCTCTAGCCTTGGGCGCAGTGTGCTTATTATGAAGATTTATAAAGTAATCTCTAAACTTTGTTATCTCCCTTTACTTTACGATCTGATTCTTAGTTCTGCCTTAATGTGTACTTTAGTGCCGTGTAGATTTCCTTGTGCTTAATGTGTATTAAGTGTTCCTTTTAAAAAAAGAATTCGTGATACCGATCTATAAAATGGATGAAACAGTGTACCAAAGTAATGTGGGGTATCA
Organism: Biomphalaria straminea; assembly: GCA_021533235.1. Classification (NCBI taxonomy): domain Eukaryota; kingdom Metazoa; phylum Mollusca; class Gastropoda; family Planorbidae; genus Biomphalaria; species Biomphalaria straminea. The sequence goes on from JADKLZ010000003.1 coordinate 55,096,463, forward strand.
TTTAGAATTGTAAGTAGTCGCTCCATTTAAATTCTATAATAATAAACTGCCAATGGGAACAATATAGGATTTCTTAGTATCTGTTCCACGAACTATAAAGTATAAAGTCATCGAAGTCTGAGTGCTTTAATCTTAACTCTAATATCCTCTAAATTAATTCTAATGTTCTACTTAGCTTGGATCAAATTGTGCTCCCGAAAATAAAGCTTCTAATTATTCTAATTATTGTTTTGTCCTTAACTATGAAATTGGGATGAGGTTCCATGATACTCGCCATGTAGACCACCCTTGAAATGACCGCATTATTAATCGAAATCACTTGGTAGACGATGTATGTTTATACATTATTATTAATAAAGTTTGAGGTGTTTTTATAAATAATGTCCCGCTGGTCTCTGGAATAATAAAGTGAATTACTATTCAAAACTATAGCACAGATAATGCCACTACTGTCATGTTGAGCGAGGAAGTATATTCAGACTTCCACTTGAGGAATGACTTGAACTGAAAATATAAACAGTGAATTTTAGTTTTTTTTATTTCATAAAAATCTGTTCTAAAAATAGTTGAAAAGTTTACCCATACACAAAGTTTAGGAAAATAAATTTAATTTAAACGTTGCACCTTCTCCGAATAAAAGTGATGGAACATTCTTCCAATAGTTTATTGAGAACTAAATGTGAGACACATGCAGAAAACAACAACAACACAATCGTATGGTTTCAGAAACATAAAAACTAATTTCTGTAGTAACAATTGACACTGACTTTATGAACATAATGCGAGTTTATTTACTTTAAATAAACAAAATATAAGAAATGTATATCTGCTCTACAAAGCAGCACTATGAACCAGGTCAAAAGTTATGCTAGGTTATAAACATATATATATATATACACGAATAGAGAAAATAATTAATCATATATTGCGTTAGAACAGTGGTTCTCAACCTTTTATGCTTAGCGACCCCTTTTAAAAATCCCCAACTCTGCCGCGACCCCCCCCCCCCCACACATACAGAAATAGAAGAATACACGATAACAATGCATATTTTCGATGGTCTTAAGGCAAGCGACCCCTGGCAAATCGTAAATCGACCCCCAAGGGGGGTCGCGCCACACAGGTTGAGAACCCTTGCTTTGATACAAATGAAAACGTTGTTATCATCGATGTAGTATCTTAGTTCTCCTCTGGAATTACTTGTATTAAGTCATCAAATGTTCCTCACGTTTAGACTCATACCAACTCTATCTTCTTGACGATATATTTAAGGTTAACATACATGATTTTAAGCCACACTGACATTGTCCCTAAAACAATAATATTGTAACACTCGATTTAGTCTTATTCTAACAATCAAACAATGCTCTCTACAATTGAACAATATGAGATAGTGAGAAAGAAAATACAATTAACTACCTACTAAAGTGGACAGATGACCAAGGTTTTTCAACAGCAATGACATCTGAAATTAAACCAAACATTCAAGTAAAGTAAAGTTCCCATTTCAGACCTTGTGGTCTAAAGGGCAGATAATGTAAAGATCATCTGATTTTGTGGATTCGAACCCAGGACCCAAGGTTCATAAACCAACCGCCTTACCGTTCAGTCACCGCGCCAATAACATGGCCTCCTCTTAAAAAGTTACAGGACTACTTCCTTCTATATATCATTACACACTGATCATTCAAGCAAATCAAAATATTGAGGAGTTATTCACGTCAGAGGTCAGTTGGAATCATCCAGACAACAGTCATAATAATCATGTAAAAAAAGAATTAAGATCCTGACCTATGGTCTGCTAATGGCAATCTAAATCTATTGCTTTATTATCTATAGTACTATACACTAATTATAATTCAAAGTAAATATTACCCAACTACCCCACAATGAGCTTAGCCCTTTGTTTTGCAAGATGACCAATGGTCAAGACTCTAAGAATCAAGACAATTATCTGTCTTACATTAATTCCAATCAGCTATTGTCCTGTGTAACAATACCCTCTATATCTAGTCCTATAGTCCTAGAGATTTAAAAAAAACACTAGTCGTTCTGACAGAAGCTTTAATACTATCTTCTTCATTAGAGACAAAAGGGTTTGAAGCATAATTTATGAGACAGTTCGTTGAATGTAATAAAGAGTCTTAGTTTTAAATGACGAATTTGAAATAGACAAAAGACATCACATCGTAGGCATCACATCATAGGTATCACATCATAGGCATCCCATCATAGGCATCA
>JADKLZ010000003.1:55107146-55142430 GCA_021533235.1 Biomphalaria straminea
CCCCCCCCACACACACGTGAAGGAATTGGCACCCTCGGTTCCTTCGCGCGCTAACGGCTTCTTTCCCCAGTTGTGACGTAGGGATGGGAACGCTTTGATCGTTTATAGGCCAGTGTCACTAACCAGCACGTCACATTCTCGGTCTAAGTGGGTGCTCTACTTCCGACTGGACTTTATCTACCTTTTCCACGGTACATATAGGCAAGTGATAAAACAATTGCGTTAACAATTTATGGACATTATATAATGGGCGTTTAATCACACTGTAAGGTAAGAGAATATTCCATAAAGAGCACGCACTTTATGTCATTTAAATGTCACTTCCATCCAGTGCTTTAGTGCAATCAATGAGTTCGTAAGCTGGCAGAGAACAAGCAAAGCAGTTAAATATTTGTTTTTAATATTTGAACTTTGCGTTTTTGTTTTTCCAGAAAATTTTCTGAGTTTTAGGTTTGCATCATCATTGGCCTTCTTAAGTCGTAAAACGACTTTGATTCATCTTGAACCCTACTTCATATGGCTGTGGAGATTTAGGACATAGATAATTATAAACTATATGCTCTGTAGTCAGAGTGGTTAAGCGTTTGGCTTCCGAACCGAGAAGTCCCGAGTTCAAATCTTATTTTTTATTTCGGGATCCTTAGAGCGCTTCTGAGTCAAAGACGGTTAATGGTTGTGCCGGCCACATGATACTCTCGTTATCTGAGGACCACATAAAACGGTGACCTTTACATCATCTGATCCATAAATCGCAAGACCGTAAAAGGAAACTTTACCACACTCAACTATACGCTTACACTAATAACCAAATAGTTTTCTTAAACGCAGTTTTTTGGTCGTCAGTAACAGTTTTTTCATTGAGTAAACAGAGAACCAATGGGTTATAGTTTTGAGAATGTATGAGTGTGTGTGTGTATAGATAAAATTATGTGTAAGTGTTTAGCTTTTTTGAAAAAGAGGTTGGCACCTAACGCTGGTCATTAATAACAAAAAAAAGTCAGGTGATATCTTAAAAATAGCGCAGGTCAAATGGCTAATTTGCGAGAAGGACCCTTAAACCGCAAAGACGCATTAAAGTAGACTAAATAGACCATTATAGATTTATAACTTTACAGATTATTTTGTTAGGAAGGCGAAGAAACAGGGAATAAATGTATCTAATAGAAATCTCTATCCACATTGTCTTCGATAAATGAGTGCAGTATTTCTCGTGATCAAGAGGACCCAGTTTCGGCCTGTATATTTTGCTACGACTAATGCAGACAAAGTCGATTTTTTTTTTGCGGGGGTCTTTTTGTCGACGATGATATTTCTTTTGGGCTCAGAACGTATTTCCCGCGACTTTCTCGAAATTTTTACCTCTCTTTCAGAGGCCATCTGCTGACAGCTGTCTGACGCCTCATTGACGAGCATTACGCCATTTTTTTATAATGTTTTTTTGGCATTTTTAGCGGCCCCCGAAAGGGGAAAAGACGCTATTAGTTTTGTGTGGCCTGTCTGTCCGTCTGTCTGTCTGTCTGTCTGTCCGTCTGTCCGTCCGTCCCGTTTAGTGCTCAGAAAGTAGAAGAGAAAATGAAAATCTGACATCACGATAATATAGAGCATTCAAAGTTCTGATGCAACGGCTACTTTTTTTTTTCTAAAAGCTCAAAATCTAATTTTTAAAAATATTTTATGCAAACAGTATTTAAAGAGAAAAAACCTAATTAGTATGCAATATAAATGAAACCTACTTTAAGACAATTAATAATCTAATATACTGCACATGTCTTCACATTGTTTTTTGTTCCAACATACGAGTAACATACCAGTATTTACTCGTAAAATAATCAACTCATAAAACAAGTGTGGCAGTTGCCTTGAACATCGGCTTTACAAGGCTAACGTTGAGAGATCAAAGCACGGAAGATGTATATTAGTTTTGTGTGGCCTGTCTGTCCGTCTGTCTGTCTGTCTGTCTGTCCGTCCGTTGAGATATCAAAGCGGATCTGACAGGGATCCGACTCCGACGGGGGCCGCCTCTGAGTTTGTGTATCACACAAACTCTCTTTGTAATCTTGTTTTTTTTTGCTGTTACTGCCGTTCTTGTCTATGAATTGGGTTTGGTTGGTTACACACGAGTTCTAAATAAGTAGGCCTATATACTTTACTACAACAATCAACGCACGCACACACACACACACAGTAAAAAAAGAACAAAATGAAATCTAAATAGTTCAAATTCGATAAAATTTAGAATAGTGAAATGATGTGAAGTCCAAGAAGCTTGAACAGAATACGTCTTTATTTAGAGTCTTCAAAACAACTGTCAATAATGTATCTCTAGTCAAAGTCCGCGTAACATTTTTTAAACTACCGAAACGACACTGAAGAAATTCCCGATAGCTATTTCTTTCTACGCTCAAGTATACTATATCATTACATCTGCTCGTTATATAAACTCTATGAAAAAAAAAAAAGACTAAGACTTTTAATTGCTGCGTAAGCTCTTTTGGAAGTTAGGTAAACCCGAGAACGTTGAATGTCAGAAGGTATATTAAGCTCTACACTATTCGATAGTCGAGCGCGAGCTCTTACTGGAAAGAAATACACTAAAGCGCCTTTCATTGTTAAAATGGTTGAACATACACAAATTATCACATATATAGGTATGTGTCTATCCAATACCTATCAGTAGAAAATAAATCCCATTTCATTGGGAATATAGTGTTGTATTGTACGACCTTTCGATAGATAAGTCAGGTTGATGTGTATCCTGTTGTACGCTCTTGTCTGTTCCACAGTAGAAATAATAAATATACTCACACAAGGGTGTTAAATTGGTTGAGTAAAATTACATTTTTACAGGTAACACTTCTTTTATTTCAACTACCCATAAAATTTCGTAATTGTCATAAGCCCAGGCGCGACGAACCCCCACGCAAGTAATGTTAGGTAGCTCGTGTTATGTCTCTTATATTATTTATTTATTTTTATTTGTAATCCCCCTTTATGTCAATGTAATCGCTAATGAATTTATGTCTGCATCTATCTGATTAAATCATCGGCGAAAAGTGTAGCAACTCTGCGAGGTGGCATTTTTTGTTAATTAAACACTTGAAGAAGTTAAGGCACTACTGAGACTACTGTGCCTGATCCAGTTCTCCCAACTACATATCAGAATAGCAATCTCTTCTTTCTGAGATATCTCTTCTGTCATAACACTGCCATTTCACATTAAAATAAATGAGATCTATTTCTACAAGACTTCTTTTTTATCGCCCTGCCGTCTCTCTTTCCTCTCCCTCTCTCTCTCTCTCTCTCTCTCCCCTTCTCTCTCTCTCTCCCCCCTTCTCTCTGATTTACTTTTTATTCTATCTTTGTATACCCCAACAGAAATGGGGGGGGATGCTGGCTGTTCTCGGGGTCCCCATTCTCCATCTTTTCATCTCCAAGTTCCAATTTTACGGTGACTAGTTCAGTGCCCGTCTTTCGTAAAGGGATAGGTGGAGCACGCCAGTGGAGCACGCCAGTGGAGCACGCCGGAGTTTGTCAATAATATCTTTTTAGAAATGGCCCGAGTATTGCGACATTCAGAATTACAGTTATTATTATTATTATTATAGCTTTTATATAGCGCTACTTTCATGCTTATAGCATGCCCAGAGCGCTTTGGTCCAATCTCATTTGTGGACCAGTGGGGGGGGGGGGGAAGGGTATCTAGGAGTTGGTTTCCCGTGCTGCCTTTGGGCGCTCAGTAAACACAACTCTGCCCGAGTCGAGTGTCGAACCTCGAGCCCCCTTCTAGGTAGTCAAGCAAGCCAAGCTCAAGCCGCACTTAGCCTCTCGACCACGCTTCCCACGTCAACACGTTACACGTCAACAAAGTTTTGATGTCGTAAAATGATGTGGAATATTAAAAGAAAATATTTAAATCTGAGAGTAGAATGTCTACCATTGTTCATCTCTCTGACTCTCCCTCAAACAGGGCCGGTCCTAGCAATTACGGGGCCATATGCGAAACTGATTGCGCGGGGCCTAGTTTGTGTTGGAATACGGATAATACGTGAAAATTAAGATTTTATGTAAGGAAAAAAAAATCGACTTTGAATTATATTCATTCTTTAAAAATTGCGATCTGTACTTTACGAACCTTGTAACCAATGGCATATTTATATGCCAGCGACTATAAAAGTAATTAAAGAATTGGGACTTTCGATTAAGGTGAACATTCGTCTGACTATTACATTTTATTACATGAAATCTGACAATGCCTTTTTTAAAATCGCGCGTAGGATTTGCGTTTTCCGCTATGAATGGCAATAAAAAATGACGATATTGTCTATTTTTCTGGAGTTTTTAAAGAGTTTTCAGGAGATTTTAATAAATTCAGGAGATTTTCTGAATTTTTCGTATATATTTTGCAATTTAATAATTACACCTTGAATTAGCGCTGGGCCAATGAAAGCGTGGGGCCCACTGGACCGCATAGGCTGCATAAGACCGGCCCTGTTCTCAAAGGACGCTCTCTCTCTCTCTCTTTCTCTCTCCTTTTCTCCGTGTCAGTCTTTCTCTTTTTCAAACACAGACATTTTTCTCTCTTATTTTGTATATATGTATAAGGAGGCCACTGGTGCCTGCACACTACACATCGTGTTTGACACACCGGAAGAACGCAGTAAGATAACACACGAAGATGCGTCCAGTTGTAGCAGTCGAACCCATCAAGGGAACGTCACTCGTTCTACATCGGAAACGTACCTCGCTAGCCTGTCCTGCCGAAATGTCTCGTGTGGCCGTCTAGGTCAAATATAATCACAAATCATTCAATCCCTCAAACTGACCACATAGCCAGAGCTATTTGAAATTTTACAGAGAGGGAATCCTATTTGTTTTCTTATCTTAGCGTGTATTATATTCTAGCGTGTATTATATAGGAAGAAGAAGACGTTAACATGTTAGGACTTTGTTTCATAAAAGAATATAATTACTTCTAACGCATATAAGGTGTCAATGAAATCATGCATTTTAATTAGAGACTTTGACTCTGCCAAGTCATTTGTATGCCGGGCTGATTCAGGCAACCCATTTCATGCTCTAAGCCACAGGGGGGGGGGGAAGAGCATTTTTACAAACTATTCCGTGCATATGTAGGAAGAAATATGCACTTATATTTAAGAGGAGTTAAGGTAAATTATAAGTCAATTGTTTTATTTGCAAAGGTAAAAAAAAAAGTAAAGTTCCCCTTTCAGACCTTGTGGTCTATAGGGCAGATGATGTAAAGGTCATCTGATTCTGTGACCTACGGTTAACAAGGATGTCATGTGGCCAGCACAACGACCAATCGCCTTTATTTTTTTCCCCAAATAACGTCAGGTACCCATCAGAGCTGGGTGGACTCAGAGGCGCCCGAATATCCTGAGATTAAAAATCCCAGTCTTCACCAGGATTCGAACCCCGGACCCCGGTTCAGTAGCCAAGCGCTTTACCGCTCAGCCACCGAGCTTTTTGTTTTTATTGCCTCTACTTTTTATCTATCATAAGTTCTGGCAGGACCGAAGTTAAGGGAGGGCTGGTGGGGCTACTCCACAATATTTGTTAAAACATTTCGACTGGACAGAAAAATTTATTTTTAAACTTTTTTTTGTTACATTATAGTAACAATACTTAAATTTTACGGTTGTCTTGGTTATGGAATAGTCGATTTATAGCATGCTAGTAATGCAGCTCTGGTTTTACGGCAGTGCGAAATTCTAGGGTCTCACCCTCCTCAAACTGAAACATACACAACTTTTTTAAAACCTAAATGCCACCTTAAATAATATTTTTTTTTGTTTAGAACAAAGATAACACCGAAAAGTAAAAATATGGCATGCTTTTAGATGTTAGTATTAGGTTTTGAGAGAGTGTAAGGACCTCAACAAATATTCTGTCCTGGGGTCCCTATATACTTTTACCCGGACCTGAGATCTCTTTTGACTCCAAGTTTAGGGATTTCACTATTAGTGTAACGTTGGAACATTTCGGAAGTATAATTTTAGAATCTGTGTGAATAATAGCTATCTTTTACCTTAGAACCAGTTTCAATTGCAGGCCCATCCATTCTTTTTTTCCCATCGCCTTTTCTGTCTGCCTTTTTTTTTCCTGGTAATGTTCCCTGACGGAAGGTCTTTGCAAGCCTCAAAGACCTTTTAATATGGCCTTAGAGTTTTTTTTTTGTTTTTTTTTTACGATATTTAGCAGGTGGTTGTGGTGCATCTCTTTATATGTCGCCCTCTAATAATTTTCATCATAATAATTAATAATACGTCTTGTCTTCGAGTCCGAAAATTAGTGAGGGATGCAGTATTTCCCGTGGCTGCGCAACACCAGCTGTGGCCTACAAATTTTGCCACATCCAGGGCAAGCATAACCATTGTTAGATTTTCTTTTTTGCCGTCTGCGTTTGTCCTCGGCAGCAGATTTTATGTGTGAAGAAAATTTCAAGGTGTTAGAATATATGTTAATTAAGGATACACTCACAGATTGACCAATCTTGGTCAGCCTTGGCCTGTATATAGGAAGAAGAAGACGTTAACATGTTAGGACCCCCCTACAGTCCCTCCCGTTGAATGTATTTCGGCAACTAGATTTATACATCGACGATATTCCATTTACAATCGTTAAGTATTTTTTTGTATATTTGTAAGATTATAAGATCATTTTCAGAAGTAACAGACACTAAGGTAAACACCATATTGAATGTACGTGGGTGTCACTATATTGCAAGCAAACTTCTTTTCGATATTTGTTTGTAACTGATCCAAAGTAAGATCTTATGTTCAACTATTGTCGTAATGTCCAATTAGAGGCTACCTCGCACATTACTTGGGCTATCTCCAAGTCAAACAGCACTTAAGGAGATCCAGGCACTGATCTATGTTGGTGATAATGTCTTCATCGATTTTATTTAGCGAAGGTCTAGCCGATTGATATCAGAAGCAATGTTCCGTTTGCATCTATTCTTACGTGTCCTAGTTCCGGATTAGACTTTATAGAAAACGTAGTTCTAAAAGTAGATACAATTTCTAACAGTCAGTGACATCTGTCTATAATGGTTCTGTTTTGACAAATAACTAGTTCAAATTGTTCAGTTTTTGCAGTAGAATACTCTTTAATAATGAAAACAGTGTGTCACTAGTACTATGTTTATAATGACATTTATTTTGTTGAATGCTTTTAGGCATGTTCTTCATGCGTTGTTATACATTCCGGAGACTGGACTATCAACATCTACATGAGCTACTTGCGGACAATGACTCAAGTCTTGACTGTGGAATATGATTTTTCTTTACATTAAAATAATCCAACTTGATGAAGATAATCATCAGAGGTTTCACCTATCACTTAGTCTGTTGTACTGTTAGGGCACCGTACAAGAACTCTCAACCTTTGTTATTCTTTTCTGTACATTGCATTGGATAGTGTTTCATTCACTGACAGGCGAGTCCATTCTTTGTGCCTATTTTCCCATCGCTTCCCCTGTCGTCCTCTTCTTTCTGGTACTGTTCCCTGAAGGAAGGTCTTTGCAAGCCCTGAATACATTTAAATGTGGCCATACAGTTTGGGTTTACGTTTATTGACCGTGGTTATTAGGTCATCGTGGGGTCTAATCGCTGTTTTAATCCTGTTTATAATCTCTTCATTCGTGGTGCAGGCTTTGTAAGCAATTTTAATAATTTACACTGTCTTGAAATACGCCGATTATTTAAAATACATAAGTGCACTTTGCACACTTCTAGGTTCTATCAACTCTTTAACTAAATTATTATTTTGTCAAAATTCTAACTTCACTCGCAATATGGTCATAACATTAACACTAAGTCATAACTTATCATAACACTAGCTTAAAGGCTTCACAAAACCTATTTCACCAACTTATTTTAGTATTATTTCATTATTTCGAAATCAAACCAATTAATTAATCCCCAATAATTAATAAGTAATTGTTTAATTGTTTTTATTGATTCATGTCTTGTCAGATTTAATAAATAATTGTGAAAAGTTTTAACTTGATCCGAGAATGGAGAATGGGAGGAAAGAAAACATGTTCAAACTTTTTACCAGACAGACAGACGGACAGAAAGACAGAATAAGTTGTTATTTTAAAATTCAAAAATACTTACGAGGTCTTATCAGACCTTGACTTTTTTCACAAGTACTCCAGACATTTCAATCATTGAGTTATACCGATTTAAACAAAAATTAATTTCTTTTCTGATCTGGGAGATGGGTAAAAAGTCGTAAAACTCATCTCCTGATGAGAGCCCCCATGTCCAGTATTAGGGCACGCCTGCGAAGATTGATTGGTTCACGGTAATTTCCTACTTTCGATTGTTTCACCCTTGGATGCGGTGTAGTTGAAAATTGCGTTTCCTTGTTTTAATTTGGAAAACATTTTTAGTCCAGCCCCATTCATCTTTCAATCTCCTGTAGTCCCGCCATCAGCTGTCGTCACTTAAACTTAAAAATAACACACCAGTCTGGGGTAGTTCTCAAAAAAAAATGTTTCAATTTCCTTTATGTTTTAAGTTTTCTAGACATAACTCAATTAGGATTTGTATAAGTCTAGATCTAAATTCATAGTTAATAATATTGAAATTAAAAGCTGTTTTTGTCGTAACTCCATATATCCCCAAAACAAGGAATATTGTAACATGGTTTTGTTACAGAAGTAATGCTGAGCTGGACAGATGTAAAAAAAAAACAACGGCACAACGATCAACCGCCTTTACTTTTCCCCAATGTCAGGTCCCCATTAGAGCTTGATGGACTAAAAGGCGCACAAAGATCCCGAAATTAAAATCCCAGTCTTCACCGGGAATCAAGCCCGGTTCGGAAGTCAAGCGCTTTACTGCTCAATCACAGTGCCACACTGGTAGTCAAACTTAATTTCCATTTGTTTGGACTAATAAAGTTATCATATCTTTTAATAGTTATCATATCTTTTTAGTAACATCGCGACGCAATGAATCTAGCTCTGCAATGTCGACAATCATATAGAGTCTTTCTGTTAAACTTGCCCGTGTTGCGATTAAAATACCATAAATCTCTTTAAAAAAAGTTTTTAACTCTTTCTATCCTAACTGACGATATCAACGTTGATTCCACCAGAATGTGATAAATAATTACGGAGAGAAAGAGTTAATTTAGATATCATATGTTTCAGAATTATTAAGTTTTATCGTTGGTTAAAGACAAAAGATTATTTAGGACCACAAAAAGTACAGCTTGACTCTCAAGTTAAAGACGGCGAAATGTACTCTAATGGGCTAGCAAATCACTCTAAGAGTCATAAATCATGACAACGAAACAAAAAAAAAATACACAAAATAAAATGTCACACATCACATTTAAATATCACAATTTGCACAATTGTGAAGTTTTAACGTTAGTGTATTGTCTCCCCGTCGCCAACAAGTCCAAAAAAAAAGAATTGCTAATGACGCAATTGTATTCAGAGTATCCAGGAGAGATCACTACTCGATAAAGTGGTTGCACTTTGTTTTTCCAATCTCCCTTTACTGATATATATATATATATATATATATATATATATATATATATTAAATGAAAAGAAATACAAACACTTATCTAATAATTCTTATCTCCATAGACATTATTTACTCATCTCTATTGTTGTCCCATACTGGAAACTTCGTTAAAACTTAAAAAGCCAACTTCTTGTTAATACTAAATATGATATATACTCTTTTAGATGAACTACAGCCACACAATCCAATATAATCACCCTATATTACATACTACATAGACTTTAGACAGGATGATAGAGGGTTGACTGTTACTGCTTAGATTGTTGAGAGAAGAAAAAGGTCTCAGAAAAGAAGTTTAAAGAACACAAGTAGACAATCAATATTGGGCCATAGCGTGCTGGACAGCCCAGATTGTCCATTTGTGTCCAGTCATCAACAGCAGAGATTTCTGACTGTCCAGCTGACCGAGGCGAGAACCTTAAACCATACTTCGCTCATCAACTTCTCGTTTCTAGATAAATGAGAGACAGAGCGACACAGGCTGACAGAAACAGAAAGAAAGATGGAGAGAGAATAGACGAAAGGAAATGACGTTTTCAGCTCTTTAACAGTGCAGGCGACCTGGGGTTAAGACGAAGCTGGGATTTTATGTCACGTCTCGGGTCATTTAGACCTGGAGTTTTTGTAGGTCATCCTTTAATTGTCCAGTCCACTCACTCATTCGTAACGTTCTAGTGTGACAATGAAACTACAGCGAGATGGCATCTGTAATATTTAAATGAACTAACACCTATCTTACTCCCATATGTTTTCTGGTATGAATGTAAAGCTATGATATTTCCAGCGGACTCTTCATAAGAGGCACAGGGTGTATGTTTTTTCTTAAATCTATATATTTTAAAATGAAAACATCTCAACATTTCAAGGGTAAAACCTTGTATTGTCATTTTGCAAGATAAACCGGTGTTTTAGAAACAATCCTACCAAGCACACTACCAGCTGAATGAAAGAGAAAGACGATGGCCGCCTGTTGGGGTGTGGAATGTGCTCCGGATTATGGTCTGGATGGTCCCGAATTTGAACCCTGCCCTTTTGCCATTCTCTTCAGTCCTACGGGTTGCTTGTCTCAGACAGTGTTTCCCAAAACAATGTTTCGCGGTACCCTAGTGTTTTGAATTTCTTTCTATCACTCAAGGAAACCTCACATTCAAAACCATCAGGTGTTTAATGATCACATTCATACCTGGGTATATTAACCAAGGGACATAACTCTTACAGACCAAAACATCAAGAAATAACCCATTCACTCTCACTATACCTGCCCCTGACATATCTGTTCTATATCTCAGTTTGTATACAAACATATATTTACATATATATACAGATAAATATTTATATATAGAGAGTCAATGACAAGACAGATAACTGTACACTCTGTAAAGTGTCTAAACTAACCTGAACTTAAAAGACACATTTACCGTTGGATATTTGCACAAAACCTTGGAGGTCAGAGGTTATGAAGTATATTCAATTATTTTCGAATACTCATTTTGTGACATAAGTTACAGACATTGGCAATATCCACGATTGTTTTTTAAAATTATAAAATAAATGTACAAAGTATAAGATAAAAATCATATTGAAACCAAATAACTTCAACCGAACTAATATTCCAAATCGATATTTATACTGAAGTTTTTTACATTCATCAAACTAATTACTAAAACATTATTCCAATGATTAAATATATCTACATAATAAAACATGAAACAAGACTCATATATCCATCTTTCATGAAATACCGTACTACCGACACGAGACAGACACTGGACATTGATTGATATGGGAAAAGTGGTTCAGGAAAGTTGACTTCCCTTTTCAAGCGCCACCACGTGAATGTAAAATTAATCACAGGAAAAGAAAGCGATCGCATAAAATCTAGGGCATACAAATGCAGTTATTCTGCACAATCTGATCAAATTTGACTTTGGGTGGTAACAGATTTAAAAATACAAATGAATCATCGCCCGCTTGGATACGTCTTGGAGATATGTCTTCATTATTTTAGCAGCACTGTCAAATAGTTTTACATTTACTGGTCCATGTTTATTTATAGCTTTCAATGATTAACTGGATTGTATCCCTTGGCAAAGAGTAATTTTTTAAAATAAAATTATTTTATTTTTTGTGTCAGTTATTTCATTCTTAATATAAAAAAATTAAGAAAGATGAAAAAAAAGGCACCAATAAGTTGCTTTAAATTTTTGAATGTTTTGATGAAAGCATTTATCCTTACGTTTTATAGAGTAATTTCTTTTAATTAATCAAAAGATGTATTGATTTTTCGAAGGCGCCTGGAAACGGCTAGTCCGAAGCACCATAACAGTTTCCCTGACCTTATTGATCTCCCCTTGTCCATCTGCCCAACTCATTTGCTTTTAATCGTTAGTTTAAGGTTTCCTGGCTTGTTTGCACACGGCACTCTAAGGGTATAAAATGTTCGCAATAGATTCACCGTTCTTTTTCGAAGTATTGTGGAATTCTTGAAACGAAGATTTTTGTGTCGTTTTAAAATTAAGGAATGTTTGCGAAGAGGAACAAAATAAAATGGTTGAGTTATGGCATGTAGATAATCTTCAATAAGTCGACCTCTCTGCAGGGATCAATGGGGAAAAGTAGTTTTTATGATTTGACTTCAACTCAGGCTTTGATTTAATTTAACTGCTCATAGACTTTGATTTATCCTTACCTCAAGCTTTGATTTCACCTTACCTCAAGCTTTGATTTAACCTCATTTTAAGCTTTGATTTAAACCGCTCCAGTCTTTAATTTAACCCCACCTCAGGCTTTGATTAAATCTTAACTCAGGCTTTGCTTTAAAAAATTACAGCAGGTTTTCATTGAACTTTATCTCAGGCTTTGCTTTAAATTTTTTTTTATTTAACTTCACCTCAGGCTTTGATTTAACTTCACCTCAGGCTTTGATTTAACTTCACCTCAGGCTTTGATTTAACTTTACCTCAGGCTTTGATTTAACTTTACCTCAGTCTTTGATTTAACTTCACCTCAGGCTTTGATTTAACTTCACCTCAGGCTTTGATGTAACTTCACCTCAGGCTTTGATGTAACTTCACCTTAGGCTTTGATTTAACCTTAACCTAACCCTAACCTCAGACTTCTACGTAACCTCACGTCAGGGATTGGGAATTTTCACGATAAATTCAAAGAAAGTAATTTTATTATTGCTCTGTGTTCTATTTTTCAGCTCTGGGTTACATTATGTAACCAAAACAAAAACAGCTTTAACTTAGAAAAAGAAGAGATAAAAATATGGAGAAATGTGGGAAAAGTATAAAAGAACAACAACAACAAAGAAGACGATTCGGAGTAACTTTTGCAATAAAAGATTAACTTTGCAATGTCAAGGACGTTTTATCGCCAACTAAAGAAATTGCAAAAGATATTATCAGAAAATTGATTTCTTTTTATTGTTATAGAGTGGCATACAAAAATAATTTTACGTTTTATAATACTTTTTATACATCTGAAAGACCAAATTAGCTAGATATATGTATATTTCGTAGTAAATAAGCATCATCGCAATAGTTGCGGAATATTCAAGTTATATGATCAAGTTACACATCTTATCTTTCTTGTAAATTGTTCGTGGCATTAGAAGGAGCTGGTGAATGTTGATTGCTCTGGATCGAATCTTTTACATTCAACTAATACCCCGTTTTCTAGGTCACTGAAACAGGAACGAATGGTGGAACAGCAATAAATGGATGGAGTCAGATCTTTGACAGACAAAATATAACGTTTATTGGTGATAATAAAATAGTAATGTTGCACTAGTAATGTCGTCGGTTACATGGGTTCATATAATATACATCCATAATCCACAAAAAGAGCGGTATCAAGTATACGTTCAATATATTCAATTATCTAGAGTAGATCACAAATAACGTCCGCATCACAACGGGTAACAATGAACTTCCATAACACGGAATCACACACAATAATAATCTCTAGAAATACATGTCTTACAAGACTAACTCATTACTAGCTCTAAAATGTTTGTTTGTAAAATGTTTTACATGTTTCGGAAATTCCTTCAGAGTTATTTCCTAGTCCAAACCTCCCGCAGGACGACGGGGGATGGGAGCGGGCAGGGTTTGAACCCGGGACCATCGGTAAATCGATACGACAGTCCAGCGTGCAAACCGCTCGACCAGGCAGCAATCCTCGACCAGGCAGCCATCTAAGTCAGCTCTAAGTCAGATATTGTTCGTACCGGACCAAATGTACTACGTTACTTAACTGACTCAACTAACTGAAGTGACTGAACTGACTGGCTAAACTGACTTAAAGTGACTGACTTGAGCTCAAGTCAATTTTATTCATTCTACTTCTAGTTTTCTACATCAGGAGTATCACGTATCTTTTTCCTAGTCTTAACTAAAGGTGAACATTTAGCAATAATGTCAAACAAGACTGTGACAGTCGCCACTTGGTCAAATTTAAAGTATAATAAACTGAACACATTCGAACACCTATTTGTAAAAAAATAGTTAAGTAAAGTAAAGTGTCCCCTTCAGAGAAAGCTGTAAAAATTTTAAGAGTAAAAAATCAGCCTCCTCTTCATAATTTTCACACTTTACCATCACATTGAAGATATAAGACACCGAATCAAAACAACAGACACAAAAACTCTTATATTACTTTGGCAAGGAAATCGTTGAACATTCCGTAGCTCACTTTTGTAAAAGTTGCATGTAATATTATAGAGAGACTGAGGTATGAACGTATATTATATCTTGTCTGCTATTGATTAAATGTTTGCTCTAATTATGTAGTGTTTGTTTTTTGTAACGTACTAATGTAAAACAAATTTTATCACGGATATTCTTATATGTTAGACACGAACGATTATTCATTCTCTGGCACTGCCAGGGCCGAGATTCTTTAAAAGGAAACAAAATTCATTGTTGTCCCTTCAACAGTTTCCACTGAGGAATTTTCTGGTGATGTGGCAGGTCTGTAGCAGTACTGCCCTCTGAAAGGCTACGAGAATCTTCTAAATGTTAAGGGCCTTAACGTCATCCGTGTGGTCAGTCGCCATTATCCCTTCGGTTGATATTATAAAGGGGAATATTGTTATTTTAGAAAACTTCCATAAACTTATATTGTTATTATTAATCTCCAAATTATTATTATGAAAAGCAAATGAATGTGTTCAGTACGTTCCTACACTGAACTTCAAGTCCTGATTAAAACGTCTACAAAGCATGGAACTAATAAAACCGTGTGAATAGTCTAAGAGCTGAGCCGAAGGCTCTTCGAGCTCTAAGTTTGAAAAAAAACCTGTCTGCGCCCGTCCGAGAACAAACACAAACAGTAAAAAAAAACAAACCTGCGGACCACAGGCCTGTCTGGGAGCGACCCGAGTCAATGCTTATAGGGCATTGCTGTTTTCAATACCACTCGGTGGCACCGGGGGCCTCCACCATTTACCTTCGTTGTACCAAGCTAACTGTGCAGAATCCGCCATTGATGAGACGGTCCCTTGAGGAACAGCGCATGGATTTGTGACTGGTTTGTGGGAGCTTTCTTACAAATCCGCACCGTGAAGGGGCAAGACTCTCGTCCGCCCATGGGCACTCCCACGGGAATCATATTTGTTACCCTTTCGCCTAGCCACTTCCTCTAGTGAGCCGTTTCCACGGGAGCGCCACGTTGAGGCAGGATAACGTGCTCCCGACTAATAAAACCAGGCTCCCAAGTAGGTCAAAATACAAGCTAGTGATAGGGACTACAGGACTTCATTTCTCTTGGGAAGAACGATAACCAGCCACTCGGAACTGACTTGGTAGTGTTGCATTAAAAGCAGTATTCACAAAAAGGAAGGACAATTATAATTCCCGTCTTTTGTCTATTTTGGCAAGGACGATACTGTGAACTGGATGGCTTTTTACATTATTTAAAATGTTATTAAAATCGAACCATGACAGACAGAAAGAAGATGGACGTACAAGCAACACAAAATTATAAACAGCCTTATGTCAACGTGGGCTGTTAACAATTAGAAACTGTTTAAACACAACACTACGAATAAAACATTAATAAGAAAAAAATTGAAAATGACAAAACAGTAAAACAAAGAAAATAGTGTTCTATTATATCCGTTTTTCTTAAAGTTGGCTTTTAAATTAGATCTTAGAGGGTTTAGAAAGAATATTAACAAGTTATAAAAAAAGAGTTTAGAAGAAAGCAAAAAAAAAAAATGAAGTTAAAAAAAAAAAGGATGGCAATAAACTCAAGTAAATAAAGTTGGATTGGAAACATGAACAAGAAAAAAATAAAATCCCTGGGCAAAGTATGACACTAAAAAACTGAGCAAAAAAAATCCCATATATATAGCAGGGTTGAAATCTAGATTAAAATGATTCAATAAAAAACTGGAAATCGAGAGACAATTTGAAGTAGTCTAGAAATAATTCGCATACATTGGGGGGGACTCTCCGGAATGTTTACTTTGATCTTTTATGAGAGAAATATCACGTGATAGCAGTGCTAGAGGCTCTATACGCATGCGCACATCTTTATAGCCCTTAGGTTATAGAAAAAAGTTGCGCGGAGAAATAAAAAAAGTTGGAGCAGTGAAGAGATAGGGACCAGACAAAATGAAACAAACTAGATTTTAAAAAAAATCATAATATCGGGTTTTATATAAAAAAAAGTCTCATATATCTCTAAGTGCGTTTCACGTCTGTAGCGTATATATATTAAATGGCAAATACATAATAATAAAATATGTTGGACGAAAGAGAGTACTACATATGATTCATAACTACAACAATACATCTTTCAATTTAAGCAACATAAAAGTTAATATAGGGATCTTTATATATATTTATTGATAGATATAGATAAGGTGAATACTAAATTGTCTAAATGTTTATGTAGAAGTCAGTGTGTTTACGCAAATATTTTTTTAGATTTAAAAAAAATTCATAATATCTGGTTTTATATAAAAAAAAATTCTCATATATCTTTAAGTGCGTTTCATGTGTGTAGTGTATAGATCAGGGGTCGGCAACCTTTGGAGTCGAAAGAGCCAAAAATTACAATTTACAAATTTTAAAGTTTTTTAAAGAGCCGCAACATCTTTTTTTCTTGCAACTATAAATAGTACTTACACACTTTTTAATGAAAAAAACAACTTTTTATTCCTATATAAGTAGTGTTTTTCACCCACCCCCACAAAAAAAAAAAATTAGGAAACAACAAAACAGTTAAACATTTACTCACAACACTAACTTCTACTTCAATAACAAATAATTGGGCGAAGTAAGTACATAGGAGCGATGGCATTGCATGGTTTTAGAAAGTTTGGATACATTTAGCTCATAGCTTGTTTTTAGTTTCGAACACAACTCTAAATTTTGATTTGTTAATTGGCTTCTTACTTTACTTTTAATTATATTTATGCAGGAGAACGCTTTCTCTCACGAATATGTTGATCTAAAGATAGTCAGCACTCCTAATGCCAACTTCTTCACTAGACTGTAGCAATCTGGATTTCTATTCAACGCATCACCTCGCGGCATTCCTTTGAAAGCTGTCCACTTTTGTTGTGTTACGTAATCAGTTCTGGACCTCCAACTCTTCCAATTAGATTTTTAATTCTGTACATTTTCCACTCCACAAAACTTTTTAAATCGATCAATTGCATTTCTAGAGATCCAGTATCAATTCCAAAATGATCAATGTGGATTTTGTTACTATTTGTGTTGAGAGGATTTACTTGGAATGCTAGAATGGTTGGCTTTGCACTGCTTAAATCTATCAAGAAATTCATCTTATATATATATATATATATTTTACAACTGTGCTGAAGTAACTCATGTTAAAAGTTGCACTTATTTTAACGCGATTATGTTGTAGACATTGAAAATGAAGTACCTTGCCGCTCTGAATATCTTCTGCAAACATATTTTTTCTTTAAAACAAACGAATTCTTCTATAAAAAATATAGACTGGGTTTTATTTTCTTTGCAGTTGTAGATTCAGCTCATTTAATTTCGTTTTTATATCCATCATATTGTAACTTTTTTGCAACCATTTGTTGTTCACTAATTCAGGGCGATGGAGTGTATATATTTCATTCAAGCACAAAGCAAGAGGGTTAAACCTTTGGAAAGTCATTACCCTTTATTGGGAAGAAAGAGTCTCTATTTCCTTTGAGACAAGATGCTGTTAACAATGTTGATTACCAGATTTCTTATTGTTGAACATATTTTAGATGGCACAAAGTGCTTCTTGCTTTGGTTTATTATTCAGTGAAATGTAACAATCTCATGGTTTATTTAGCTCCGAAGAATGGTTGTTGCCCCTTTATTTGTTCCTGTCATGCTTGTGGCCCCATCAGTTTCTATTGAAAGATTTTATTTCAAACTAGCTTAATGTTTTCAAGTTTTTTTGAAAAGACTGACCATATGGGCAACTTGTGCCGTGTCTTTATATCGCAAGACTCATCTATAGCAAGAGACGGAAGAAAGTTGAATATCTTTCACCTGCAAATATGTTACATTTGAAGACATGTTAGCTATTTTATCTTGTACTGTTTTAGAAGATAGTGGCAAATCTCTTGTCTCAAGATTTTTGGTTTGTTTTAAAATCACGAAACAGTTCTTTAGATACACGAAGGTAGCAGTCTTTGACATTTTTAAATGGTTTGCCTTTTTATGCAATTTCTAGTCGTACCGGCATATTAGCATTACTTGTACATGGCTTCTAACTTAAAGAAGATAATTCTCTTCTAACTCATTTACTTGAAACAACAAACTATACGTCAAAGCCAAAGCGAGTGCTGAAGATGCCAATTCGTCTTGCGTCGAAAGCGAATTAAAACCTACTTAGAAACATCCAAAACTACCGAGAGTTTCAAATGGGCTGACAACATTGACAACGCGTTTAGTGGAGAAGGGGTGTGGTGAAAAGAGAGTACAAGTGGCTGAGAGATTTTTCGATGCTTAATGCAAATTTAACAATTCGAACTTTTTTTTAAAAAAATTTCTTCTATAAAATAAATAATATTTGCGTATGGAACTAAAGAGCCGCAACTTCACATCCAAAGAGCCGCATGTGGCTCGCGAGCCGCGGGTTGCCGACCCCTGGTATAGATTATAAATGGCAAATAAAATATTGATAAAATATCTTTTTTTTTTTTTAAGAGGAAACCTCAGAATTTTCGCCATTCCAATCTGGCTTTATCATCACAGGAATCCTTGGGCCTTTGGGCCTCTTTTCTTTGCCTCTTTTTGGGCTTTGTACGCCTCTTTTATGGGCCGTGTTGCCTCTTTTGTGGTTTTTTTTTTTTTTTTTCCCATATTTTATTTAAGATTCACAGGTATATAATTCATATAATATCTTTAACAGAGAAAGAGAAGCAGTAGTACACTACATTGATTGTAGTCATTTGGTACTAAAAAGTCAATATAGGGATCTTTATATATATTTATAGATAGATATAGATAAGGTGAATACTAAATTGTATATATATATTTTCGTAGAAGTCACGCAAATATTTTTTTATTGTTAATTTCTGAAATGTTTTTTGCTTGCGTTCGAAGCTCACACACTGATTGTAAAAAGACAATTTTATATTATTATTGCACATGTTTATATTGGAATATACAGCTGTGTACATATTCGGGTAAAATACTACACTTGTTTTTAATCATCAGGCACAACGACCAATTCTTATTATTAATTAAAAAAAAATACGAATTTCTTCTTTGTTTTCATTTTACGTGTTTTAGGTTTCAGATCAGTAATCCTTTATCTGAGATGAACGGCGCAGTGGTTTCCAGATCAGGCAGTTCTCCGTATAGTTTTTCTTCTATAGGATGGTTTGGGGGCCATAGTTTAGTTCCGGCCTCTTGATATAGTCTGCAGCTTTGAAGGACATGACCAGCATTCTCTGGTGATGCTCCACAAGGGCAGGTTTCGCTCGTCCCGACTTTAACTCTTTCACTCCGTTATTATTTAACAAATTCTGATGGAATCAACGTTGGCATCGTCAGTTAGGAGAGAAAGAGTTAAATTTCCGGAAAATATGTTGTCTTATTCTGTTGTGTTCTGTTCTGAGTTTAAGTATTTACATATGAAAATTCTGAATTTTAAGAAACATTTCTGACTTTTTCAAAATTTTATTTTCTAACTGAGGACTTGTAGGAAAATTATTATTTATTAAAATGTGTCAATGGGGGTTCAGAAATCAGCAGCTTTTGACGTTAAAGGCATATTTATAGAGAACATTTAAGCTTTTAATCGAAAACATATATTTGCAGAGACATAAGTCTGATGGAATGCTTGAGACCGGGCCTCCAGATTTAACTATAGTTAAGGCTTGTATCTTTAATCACCTTCTTATAAAAAAATAACCTCTTTATATAGTCTGGTATTAATTATTTAGGTATTCTCTACAATTACCCTAGATCTAGAACACTTTAGTCATGTCTATGGCGATATGACGCCTCTGAATACATTGAATCTTAATGTTAAAGCTAGAATCCATTTTAATATTACGTCCGTGCATATTTCGTTGCATTATGAATAGGAAATCAGTTTTACAAAGCTCACTCCGTCTGTCTGTCTGGTAACAATTTTGCAAACGCTTTTTCTGTCATTTCCCATTTTTTAATGAAGTTGAAATTTCGCACTGTTATTCATAGTCAATGACAATAAGTAGATTAATTATACAAACATTAGTAAATCATTTAGTGGTATTGAATTAATTTTGTTTTATGTAGTTGAAATATTGAAATATTTTGCAGCGATTTTGCAGTTCTTTCCCTTACAACAAACTTTAAAAAAAATATTCTTATATTTTGCTTAATCAATTACATCAATTACCAAATAAAAATATAAATTAAAGTTTATAAATGTTTCACAACTTTGATAAATCAAAATACCAAGGTCACGTTTCTTATTGTGTTAACTTACAAAGAAAAACAAAATGGTATGCCGGAGTTTAACAATTATATATATCCTAAATAGTTAATGTACTTAATGACAATGACCTGAAGTAACTCATCACTACGTAATCATAATTCCACATGAGATACTCCTGATACTCCTTCCCGCCCTAAGAAATCATTAAACTACCTTCCCGTACTGTAACGCCATTAGAAGCAGCAATCTAGCGATCAACAAACAGTGGTAATAAGTGCAGCGAGTTTGTACTTAATTAGCGAGATTGTAATTAGCAGAGACGCAACTGCTACGGATCTCACGTGACTAACTTCATTAAATAGAAGGCAGAAGAGCCGCTGGTCGCCCACTCTTACGTTATACAGATGTATGCAATCGGGACATGAAGCTCTTTAAGATCAACACCAGCAACTGGGAAGAGGTGGCACTGGATAGATCCACATGGAGAGAGAGCATAAAGGAGGGGTCTTTGATTGCAGATGCCATACACAACAGAAGCAGAAAGATGGGTGAAAATGCAACGGCGCCTGGTGACTACATCTGCCCAACCTGCGATCGCAGCTGTGTATCAAGGATCGGCCTCTTTAGTCAAACAAGAGCTTGCAAGGGGAAAAGATCGTCTCTCGAGACGTATAATGACACACAACTTCATTTCTATGTAACGTTGTAAGTAAGTTAAATGAAAATAAACAATACTAAAATCTCTTGAGAATTTATCCGAAGCAATCGAATTGGTCTCAAAGACAAAACACAAATGCAGACGGAAATGATGACCTATTAAGAGAGATAGTCTCCAAAGTATTTGATAATTATGTATTTGTTATATTGTATGTAGTTTCCTCTTCAGAACTTGCGATCTATGGGGCAGATGATGTGTTCTTTTTCCAACGGTTAACGAGCAGGGTGTTATATGACCCAACTAAATCAGGTATCCATTAGAGGCGCCCTAAAAATCCCGAAATTCAAAATCCCAGTCTTCACCGGGATTTGAACCCAGGACCTCAGGATCGGAAGCCAAGCGCTTAACCATTCGAACATCGCGCCAGGGGCGTAGCTAGGGGTTCGGGGGCCCGATGGGGAACCGACCTCTTTGGGGGCCCCTTGCATTTTGGCTTTCGATATATGACATGACATAATGTACGCAAAAAATTTATTACCTCAAGATCAAATTGGTTCAGTATATCAGTAAATTTAACCCAAAAAAAAAATCATGCACAAGTGACAAATCTCGATTCATATCGCTTCACGTCCTGCATTCTGTGCAGCAAAGACATCTATAACATGATATACATCGATACTTTCTAGTATTTGTGACTTCACTGACATTAAAGCTATGATAAGCCTTTCTTGCGTCATTGTGCTCCTGGGATAGTGTTTTCTTTAGAATGACGCAATGGAAGTGGCCTGAGTTAGCTGTATTCAGAGGATGTTGCAAGGTTTGAACCTATTGGTGATTTTATTACTAGTTTGTTGATGAAAAGTGCTCGTGCATCAGTGACATCATTGAACAAGCGGTTTGCCATTTATTTCATCATACAAACAGTAAAAAATAACACAGTTTGTCATAAGAGTGTCATCATCCAACAGGTGTCTTGGTCCAAGAAGAAACCCAAAGGTATCCATTTTCTTTCCAGCCTTTGTAATCTGTCCTTCATCCCCATATGAAATCTGTCCAGCACTTCTGTCGCAACACGTTTGAATTTCAGTTCTATTGACAGTCCTACTGAGTCCTACATTAGAACTCAACTTCCAATCAAGTCTTTTCTTTCTTCTGGTTGTTGTGATTACAGGGAATCCATAGTATTCACTACCTTCTTTTGCTTTTTCGTTGGATTGGGTTATCAGTTTCATCCGTTTCTCACCATTTTGCAGAAAGCATGAATGAGTTTCAATTTATGTATTGTTTATGTTTTGTGCGAAAGCACAAAGATTTAAGACTCATGGAAGTGTGAAAAATCCTTATCCTGCTATGCTTGAGTATAGAAATACTCCGATAAGCATCACAACTGCTGATGAGTAGAAGACTCGGGGACATCATTCCAACTGATCTCAAACTATTGAAACCATCGGTAATTTAAAATGCAGAGACATTACTCAACGAACGACAGATGAAAAGCAAAGTGAAATACGATTCAAAGGCAAGACTACCTAAAGGTTATTTGGAGAGAAAGTGAGTGTTCGTCTAGGACAAACATAGCAGAAATCAATTGTCATAAAAAAACATTCATCACCCAGATCTTACATCATTAACAAACGATGGAAAAACATACAGAAGAAATCAAAGCTTTTTGAACAAGAGTTTCGATGAAGATATCTCTGGGTACCATGATACAGATGAAGACAAAGAACAGTAAACTGTTAGAACAAACGAAATAGACAGCTATAGATCAACGTCTAGAGAACTTGTTGTGCCAGTCAAGAGTACCAGAAGTGGTCGAATTGTTAAAGTTCCTAGTAGATATTAGTCTTAAGAACATTAAAAATAAGGATGTGTTAATAACTTCAAAAGGAAGGATCTCTGGAGTTAATTTGAAAAAAAAAAAGTTGAACAATTCATATACAGTTACAAAAAAGGTGACAATTGTTGGGATCTATCTCAGCAGAATGAAAAGCTGACAGGTTTAGAGGTGATTATCACAGTTCAGAAATGTTGCTTTTGGATTTATGCCTAACAGACGTATGCGCAGGCCAGACAGACAGCCACTCATTGTGGCTACATTATAATAGGTTTACCTTTGCGTCACGCTGTTTTGTAGCCCCAATCTGGTCAACTCGGCATGGGGGAAGTTCCCATAGAAAGAATAATATTTTTTTTTTTATTTCACAAATAAAAAATATGATTGTGAAATTTCCTCTGACGAAAAGACGTACATTTGTTGTTTTTATTCATTTTCCCACCTTTGCAATTCACTCTTTTATCACTCTATAATAACGATTTTTTTTTATTTAGAAAAGCCATTTTCCATTTGATTGCGGAAAGATAAATAGAGGGTAATAACTCGAGTGTGAAGTTAATTCTGAAATTAAAGAAGCCAAATCCGAATAATGGACAATTATAGCATTGTTAAGAATAACTATTGGATCTGTTATACTCGTTTCTGTAAATTCTGCTTCAAGGTTAATTAGTGTAACCTTAAAATACTCGCCATTTAAATATATTATTAGTAAAGGCAACAAGATACCTGGAATTCCCTGTTTATTTTGTATTCAAACATCGACGTCTAATCTGATTTTATTAGGAAAATGTGTAGTGATCAAGTTTGTTACAATAATATCTCCGATCGGGGGCCCCCACAGGCGCTCTACTTGCCACCCCCTAAGGCCGCTACTGCTGTATATCATACAGTTTTATTCGTGGCAACAAAGAGAGTAAGAACATGTTTGATCTTTTAATCGGCAACAAATCTACTAAAGATTTGTATTTTAAAATGTAAAACTAACTTTAAAAAACAACAACTTTGATCTCTGTGGGAAAAAAAATTAAAATGTCAACAAAGTCAACGTACTGATAGACCTAGATCTAGATTTAGTCTTTGTTATAAATATAATCCATAAATGTTGAAAAAAAATACACCCGTTGACACTATTTGTCAATCATATATATTAATTTATGTATTTACAAACACCCATTTGGGGGCCCCCTAGGCGGGGGCCCGGGGGGATTTTCAAAACCTCCCCTCCCTCCCCCTACGCTACGCCACTGCATCGCGCCACCATGATTTATGTATAAGAGCTGTTAATAGTTACCTATCTGTCGTACAACAAGATCTAAGATGTTGTAAGTCCCATAATTTTCTCGGCGGGCTACACACAAATGTATATTCAGACATATTTTTACAGCTAGTGGTGGCTTAGTGGTTAAGCACTTGACTTCTGAATCAAAGGTCTTGGGTTTGAATCTTGGTGAATATTGTTTTCGGACGTCCTTGAGTCTAATGGATACCTGATATTAAGGTAAGTTGCATGGGTTGGTCGTTAAGCTGTTCAAATTAAACCCTCGTTCACTGTCGGCCTTAGATGTCCTAACATCTACCTTTTATCTAGCATGGTCTGGTAGGCGAAATTTAATTTACTTTATGTTTGTAGTTAGAGAGCTTGCTGTACTCATATCCCAAAGAGAAAATGTATTTTGATACACGTGTTGTCCTAATTTACATTTACAGTCAGATCGATCAGATCGATGGAACAAAATTAAATTTGTATTAGTGTAAACGTTAGTACCTTAACATTGAGATGATCATAAGTAAATGGACATTTTTTTAGAAAGAAGTTGGCTGTGAATCGCTTCATTGGTCTTGCTGGGTGTAATGCGGTTGTGAAAGGCTGACTAGTCGCGTCGTTTTGCGCACTGGGCTGTCATCTAGATAGTTCAAGGTTCAAGCCCTGCCCGCCTTCATTCCTCACCGTCCTGCGAGAGATTAAGGTAGGCTGTAATCATCACTAATGAAAAGATTAGAGACAGGGTTTCTACTACGATTAGACCCCACGATGACCTGAACTATGGTAAAAAAAAAACAACTAAAACTCTATGTCCATATTAATAGGTCTTCAAGGCTCGCAAACACCTTCCTTCAGGGAGCAGTACCAGGATTGAGAAGAAGAGGCAGAAAGAGATAGAGATAAGAAGACAGCATAAAAGAATGGACGGGTCTGCCATTGAAAGAAGTTCTATCCAAAACAAAAGACAGATGAATGGAGAAAGACGGTCGACAAATCGCGTGTGGTGCCCCAACAGACTAAAGGATAGGTCAAGGTGAAGGCAATGCTGCTGAGCTCTGAAAGAACAACCCAGACACGTTAAATAAACCCAACCTATGTTTTTCTTGGTTTGTTGCAGACACCTGCTTTCACCAATGACAATGTATAATTGCTTTCATCAATTATGCAATGAAGCAATGCAGCAACGTCAATAAAAACAGAGAAAGAGATAACATGGAAAAAACAAGGGAAAAAAAACAAGAAAAAAAAAAAACACAAACAACAGATTCATTTTTGATTTGCCCACCTTAAGTAGAGACAACCTTGAGTATTTCTTAAGTCTTGTCTTCCTAAGAAAACAGCCCCATCATTCCCTGATAAAGTGCTGTTATTTAGCGCCTACAATCTCCTTATCTCCACTGACCTATATAGAAGGGGGCAGTCATCAGGTGCAGGTGACACTTGGTCAGACTTAAAGCAGCTCTACGTCATTCTCGTCTGTTTTACAACGGCAGCAGACGATAAGAGGGAAAAAAAAAAGCAAAACAAAAAAACAACAACAACTGGTTTATTGATTGATTGCATTAGCCTGCGTCCACTGTCTCAATGCGGATGATCTTTTCACACTCCTATAAAACATACGTTTGTGTCTGTAGCGATTGAATTACAGTCTAGATAGGCAGTCTAGGTACGCAGTCTAGATACGCAGTCCAGATACGCAGTCCCAATACGCAGTCTATATATGCAGTCCAGATACGCAGTCCAGATATACAGTCTAGATACGCAGTCCAGATACGCAGTCCAGATATACAGTCTAGATACGCAGTCTAGATACGCAGTCTAGATATACAGTCCAGATACACAATCTAGATATACAGTCCAGATACGCAGTCTAGATATACAGTCCAGATACACAATCTAGATATACAGTTCAGATACGCAGTCTAGATATACAGTCTAGATACGCAGTCTAGATACGCAGTCTAGATACGCAGTCCAGATATACAGTCTAGATACGCAGTCCAGATACGCAGTCCAGATATACAGTCTAGATACGCAGTCTAGATACGCAGTCTAGATACGCAGTCTAGATATACAGTCCAGATACACAATCTAGATATACAGTCCAGATACGCAGTCTAGATATACAGTTCAGATACGCAGTCTAGATATACAGTCCAGATACGCAGTCTAGATATACAGTTCAGATACGCAGTCTAGATATACAGTTCAGATACGCAGTCTAGATATACAGTCTAGATACGCAGTCTAGATACGCAGTCTAGATACGCAGTCTAGATACGCAGTCTAGATACGCAGTCTAGATACGCAGTCTAGATACGCAGTCTACATACAAACAACACACTTTGTTTGCTTTTTGGAAAAGTAAAATAAAAACCCTGAAAAATGAAGATCTATGTAAATTATAGAAATAAAAATGAAAGAATGTTAACTCTAACCTTATAGCTAAGGTTTTAACTCATGGGTGTAATTAAAAATAAAACGGGATTTATTTGATATTTGGAAAATACAGAATCACGAAAAATATGTTTTTATGTGGAACATTTTATCTACATTTAAAAAGGTGTGTATGAGTGTGTTTGTTGGGGTTGGGGGGGGGTGAAATTAAAACAAGGAAATTCAAGGGAATTTTGAAGATATTCCTTTATTATTATAAGAGTGTGTGGGTGAACCAATGCTTTGTTTTGCTGTAATGCTAGGAACAACCTTTTCTAAAACTATTTATCATTTAGATATAGAACCCCAAATTGAAAATCTTTCTCGTTTACAGTAGTACTCTTTGTTATCATAGAATCAAACACTCTAATAACACATATGAAGATTCTGGATAGTATTACAAAATCATCTATGAGTTTGATCAGTGCACGTTCCACCTTCCTTCGGGACTTTGTTAGGACGTATTAATTTATACTTCTGGAGTAACGTCTGGATGTTGATAAACAAAGCTCTCAAGAGCTCCTTCAAGGAATGCGGTATCGACATTCATGGCTCGGAAGCACTAGCTCTAGATCGCTCCGCATGGCGAGAAGCTATGAGTCTCGGAGTCTCAAGATTTGAAGCAAGAAGAGTGGCCAGTGCGATAGAGCGCCGAACCAACAGAAAGCATTGAGAAGAAGCAGGCCCATCTGCAACTGACAAAACTCACCCATGCCACTTATGCGGCCGGCTTTTCAAAGCGAGGATTGGACTTTACAGCAATCTTCGAGTCCATAGGAAATGAGAAATGTGCTCATCTTCGAACACGAAGGAGGATATATATATCAAATCTCAAAGCAACATCTGCCTATCACATTTCTAGAAATTTCGACCTATAAATTAAAAATTTTTGGAGTCACCTTTATGAACCAATTTCTGTTCCAATTAGCTTAATAAGTTTCTCTCTAGAAATTCCTGCCTAAACCGTTTCAGTTACACTAGATCTACTTATAGCTGGCGTATTTATCATTAAATGATATTATTAACCCATTGAATATCCGGTCAGCTCGAATCGTCAAGCTGAATGGTGGACAATAGAGGCAGCGACATAGATTTAAAATTCAAAACAGACGTCTATAGCCAATGAAACATAAGCCTGAAACATAACGCGGTTAGTCTCCCTTGGTTCTTTGGTTAGATCGAGGCTCGCGATTCTCTGCCATCTGATTGGATTACTTCGGCTGGTTATGATGAAATAAGAAAACTGGATTTGCAGAAGTTCACAACGCCTTGAGAAACTTTGAATAACTGGACGTGCCAAGATTGCATATTGGGGGGCGCAAAGAGTGTGTGTGTGTGTGTGGCGCAGGAAACAGTGGGCAGTGGAGCCTTGAGACCTGTGTGGGACGCAGGAAAGATTACGAAGTGGAGCCCCCGAGAGTGTGTGTGGAATGAGGGGGAGGTTTAATGCGAGCGTGGGAGGGAATCTATCATCAGAGAAGTTCAGAGTAGATATTGATGAGGTCATGTTCTTATAATAATTGATCTACTAGACATACAAAACATTTCCTAATTCAGATATTTCTAAACTCTAAAGAGATTTCTGATCATCTCTTATGCAATCTTTTCTTGTAGACTATAAAACATTATATATAATTAATGGCCTTGAGAAGGTCCTCGAGGACATGGCACCCAGGGGCGTAGCTAGAAATTTTCCATCTATATCTACAACAGATTAGAGTCCGGGAATTGAGACGCAAAGCCTAGGATATATCAGAATGGAAAGATGTGGCAGAGCAGGCCAGGTCCTTCCATGGTTGGATGGATGATAGATGGATGGATGGATAAATGGATGGATTGGTATATAGATGGATGGATGGATGGATGTATAGATGGATGGTTGATGTATAGATGGATGTTTAGATGGATGAATGGATGGATGGATATATGGATGGGTGGATGGATGGATGTATAGATGGATGGATGGATGGATGGATGTATAGATGGATGGATGGATAGATAGATGGATTCATGGATGGATGGATGGATGTATAGATAGATGGATAGATGGATGTATAGATAGATGTGTGGATGGATGGATGGATGGATGGAAGTGTAGACAGATGGATGGATAGATAGATGGATGGATAGATGGATGGATAGATGGATGGATAGATGGATGGACGGATGGATGATGGATGGATGCATGGATGGATAGATGGTTGTATAGATGGATGGATGGAAGATAGATGGATGGATGGATGGATAGATAGATGAATAGATGAATAGATGGTGGATAGATGGATGGATAGATGGAAGGATGAATAGATGTATAGATGGATGGATGGATAGATGGATAGATGCATGGATAGATGGATGGATGCATGGGCGCCCGCAGGGAGGTGCAAGGGGGTGCACTTGCACCCCCCTGGATTCTGAGTAGTGACAGTAGTCAAATTTTAGTAATTTTTTCGCACCACCAAATCAATTAACTTCTAAGTAGAAGCTGAACATGTAGTGCTTCCATTGGTTAATGTAGTAGTATATTAGCCCAGACGTATGGAATGGATGGCCAACCATGTTCGTGCGTGCCTCTGAATTGTGAGAAGGCACATTGTAGCCAATTTTTTAAACAATATTTTATAATGAAATACATCATCCAGATGTGTTTTTATTACGTAGATGTAGATTTAGACAGAATCCATGGGGGTGCAAGTGCACCTCCATGTATCCCCTTACCCCCACGCATAAGAGATGCATTATCGATTCAAGAGATAAATTAATGTTCAGGAAAATTGTGCGCATCATCTTCTAAGTGTAAATCTAAAGGACTATCATTGGACTATTGTAAAGTGTAGTAACTTAACAAGTAGTGCTTTCACTGAAATACAGTTGTAAAGATATGCTATTATTGTTACTGAAATAGGCTAATTTGTAGTCCATGTTCTACCATGTAAGATTTACTATATGCTTGGAATTCTTTGCACTATAAAGGGTGTCTAAAGCATGTTATTATCTACGATTTGTTTTCATTTGCACATAGCTATCGTTATTTTGAATGTCACAAGATCGACTTTCACAAGACATTCTGAATGTTGATTTAACAGAAGGCAAGAGATCCGCTGGGCGTCAACAGCTAAAGTATACTGATGTATGCAAACGCGACATAATCATAAAGCTCTTCAAAATCGGGACTAAACAGTTGGGGAAAAGTGGTACTGGATAGATCAACATAAAGAGCGAACATTAAATGAAAGTCCTGGGTTGCAGATTTTATTCATAATAGTAGTAAAAAGAAGTGTGAAAGTACAAAGGATTAGCCTCTTTAGTCACACAAGTAGTTGCAAAGGGAAAAATATTTAGTTCAGGTCAAATTAATTAATTTGCCAATTATCTTTCGATGTGATAAATGTTTTATTTCTTTGAACAAAAGAGTCTTACGGAGTTTCCGTCGGTGTCAGCGCTCGATAAAATAGCAGGTTAAACACATCCACCAGTTTACAAAAGAAAAGATACAATAAAGTTCTTCACATGCAATTGACAAAGTCAAAACTTTGATTTGGTTCAACGGAGAATTGGCAGTTGGAATAGACCAGTGATGCCCAAACTACGGCCCGCGGGCCAGATCCGGCCCGCGACGTGGTTCCGACCGGCCCGCCAAAAGATCGGTAAAAAATGTAAAAAAAAATATAAAAAATAAATAAATACAAATTGATAAATGTATTTTCACTATGTTAGAACTCTCACTTTTTCTTTGATGGATATCATTGTAATCTATTTTCTTGTAATATTCATATTAATTTTTTCTCTATAAGAATAGAAGGCTTTTTTTTGGCGACAAAAATTATCTGTTGTTTTAGAGTCTTTTAAGATTCCGTGGTTGTCTTGAGCTAGCCGTGTCCTTGAATCTCATGTGTGTAATGCAGCGCATCTTTTCTGCAACATTCTGGTTCGTGTTCTTCTGACATCAACATGAATGGTGCCGTACAATGCAAACTTTGTACGTTAAAGAAATAAAGGAATTGAAGGACCGATAAGTGGATGTTGAAACTTCCAGGAAAAGTGGACACATCTTTTATATTGGAACATAAGACAACATTATTAATTTGTAATGAGAGTGTCTTTTTAAAAGAACATAACATAATAGGCATTCTAAAACAAACTATTACAAAAATATGGTGGCATTGTTGATTTAAGCCTCTAAGAAAAGATCGCTACGTTACGCCTTGAGTTGAGCAATTTGCGAAATATTTACCAAGAAGAAAAATGAGTCGACTGTTATGGAGGCGACAGAGTCGCTCACATTTTAAAAAGAGAAATAAAGCAAAAAAAAGTGCTTGATAGTAGTGATGGAATAAAATCGTCCTGGAAAAAAAGTTGTAGCTGTCATCCTTTTTGCCGGACAATTGCAAAACGAGTTGAGGATGTTGGTGAAAATCTCCATTCAAAACTAAATGACAGAGCAACAGATTTCGAAATAATTACTATTGCCGCTGAGGAGTGACACCAACTGGAACTAATTGACTTACAAAGCCAGACTTCCATGCTTGAGAAATTTCGAGCAATATATGCAATAGATTTCGAGCAATGCAGACAATAGATTCGAGCAATGCAGGCAATAGATTTCGAGCAATGCAGACAATAGATTTCGATCAATGCAGTAGATTCGAGCAATGCAGACAATAGATTTTGAGCAATGCAGACAATAGATTTCGAGCAATGCAGACAATAGATTCGAGCAATGCAGGCAATAGATTTCGAGCGATGCAGACAATAGATTTCGAGCAATGCAGGCAATAGATTCGAGCGATGCAGACTTTAGATTTCTACGCGTGTTGTCTACATAAACCATGCACATTTCTGAAAACAATTGCTTGCTATAAACACAATGTTTACTAGCACTTAATTTAGTAGAAAAACTTTTTCAATTTAAAGACACCAATAAGCAAGCAGACTTAAGCCAAGGGATTGTAATAAAACTATTTAAAATGGTTTATTCTCTATTTCATTTTGTTTATCTTTTTGTCAATGTGGCCCGCGACTCGGGGGTCGGAACTCAAAATGGCCCGCAGGCCGCATAAGGTTGGGCATCACTGGAATAGACATATAAATACGAGTTGTAGCATCATGAATTATTTGCATTTTCTGGGTATTTAGAGATGAAATACGAGCTGTAACATCATACATTATTTGCATTTTCTGGGTATTTAGTGATAAAACTGCAGATATCTCAGGCACTGAGCAGATGTCTATGAGTGTTCGGTTGATGATTGCGATTGTATTCGACTTCAGTGGTTCATTAATTGTTGTTCAGAGAGACGCGCTGCATATGTCTAACTTCATTGTACAGTGTAGACAAGGACAAACTACTTGGCCAAAGCTGCACTGTTACGGCGGCATTCTTTTTCATTAACTGTCTTGATAGCGTTGGTGCTCTGAACCCAAATATTCCTTTACTAGTCATTTTTCCAACCTTTACTCAATCTGATAATTTTCTTGTTAAATAAATGTAGACCTATAGCTCAGAATTTATGTTTGAATCCTAAAAAGGCTAAAAAAAAATTAGAGTGGAATCTAATTTGTACACTTAATTTTCCCTACCGCTTCCGAATTTTTTTTTGTTTAGAACTTTGAATTATAGTTCTGTTACAAAACAAAGTTACAAACATTGGATGAATAATAACCCGCAGATGTCAAGAGAATGCGTTTTGCTGTGCGAAATGCAAGAAAACGCTTATGGCGTAGGGCTTCGCCACGAACTCCACTGATCAATATTAAGCTGTAGATTTCAGGAGAATGCGTTTCTGAAGTGAAGAATGCAAGAAAACGCTTTTGGCGTGGGGACTTCGTCCCGAGCCCCAGTTATGAATAATGAGCTGATAATGTCAGGAGAATGCGTTTCTGCAGCGAAAAATGCAAGAAAACGCTTTTGGCGTCGGGGCTTCGCCCCGAACCCCACTTATATGGAGGCTTCCAGCGCTCAGCCAGACCCCTAAGCTATCACGAGAAAGACCTCAATATGACTGGGTTTGTTTTTCTTTTCGACAAAATTTGAGAAACACTGCTTTTTATTCTCTCTCTCATACACATACACATATATATATATATTTTTGCTGAACGCACGTTTATGTTAAGGTTAGGGTTTACTGGGCGTTAGGGTTAGGGTTTGGAAAAATATCGCCCCCCCCCCCATTCCAAAGTTCTGGATCAATAGTGCTTGCACCCCCCTACAAAAAATCCTGCGGGCGCCCATGGATGGATGGATGCATAGATAGATGGATGGAAGGATGGGGTGGATGGATGTATCCTGTACAGCCAATATCGCAACCAATCGTGTTTCTTCTTCTAACTGCACGTCTAGTTTTGACCCAAATAACATTTGAATTTTTGAAAGGGTTTGTCTTTGAAATTGGAAATCTTTCTTTCTTTCTTTCTTTCTGTATGGAATGGACGCTACATGAATACGACAATATTTCTTTGATCTTCTCAGCAGGACATCACAGTTCTATAGCAGGTGATCAGAGATTCCATTACATCTTCACAGCGGCACTTTTTTTTTTTCAAGCAAACAAGATTACAGGAATTTCGTATTTGTCATAGGCGGCGACTTGAAAAAGAAAAAAAACGATTTTTTTTTTCTAAAATAAACAAGCAAACTCATTTGTGACATCTTCAAAAAAAGTTTATTTTCCTTTTATGTACTTTATTTAGTCTTTTTTTCTCTCCTTGTATAAATAGTGCTTTAAAAAATGTGTTTAATATTTATAGATTTTTTAACATGTTCTCCAGTTGTTTTTATTTTTTTTTATTACTGAATGAACATTTCCCATACAAAAGTTTATTTTATATGTTCATTTTGTAACTAACATTCATGCTGGCGAAAATATTAAGAGATTTTGAAAAAAAAAAACATTAAAAACAAAAACACCATTTTGGGTTCAATGGGTACTACGTCTAATATAAATATTAGTCATGAGATAAATTGAAATGTTATAAAATCCCATATAATTAAGAATTTTTTTTACCAATTAAACAAGAGTAAAAATATTAAAAATGTCATTTAAGCTTCATCAATCAAATCGACATTAAAATCGTAGTATTCTTATTAATGAGTACTTGGTCAACAGTAACAGATGCAAACTAGTGGCATGAGATTTATTTATAACTACCGAATAATCACATTTGGTTAGAGTAACACCATTAGTAAAATTCTTAGCTAGGTAACTCTCCAGGACATATCAGAATTGCTTTTCTTTATTTCAGAACATATCAATCTATATACAGTTTTCAACAATCAATAACATTTACAATTCTCAACATTCATAAACAACATTTATTAACAATGTTTTAATAAGAACATTGTTTATAATGTCATAGAATCTTATAAAGTAGCTGGAGCTACAAAAGTGAATATGTAAAATAAATTGTACTAGTCGACCGGCGGCATACCATACGCCGCTATTTTGCAGGGCAGGCCTTAGGCACTGCAACATATGCGACCGCAGTGGGTCCCGCACTTTCTTTGAACCCGTGCTAATTTTTAGGTGTATAAATTATTAAATTGAACCATTTTATAACATGATATAACAGATTTCCCGCGCTTAAGTCAAACCTGAGAGTAGTATCTATCTGTGTATTGTCGTCCTAATTTCAGGAGTCTTACGACACAATATAATCTCTTCCGGCTTCCACTTCTTAAACCTCTCTTTCATTCGCTACACAAATTCATTAGAGAGTTTTATGAAACAAAAATGTGTGCATTGCAATTGTGTGTACTTTATTTTAAGTCTATAAATTGTGTTTAATCTCTAAGACTGAAGATAATAATTTGAAATCATAATTTGGAAATTCAAATTCAAAATTAGATATCTATACCTGTTTTCTAGTTACATGAAGTTACTTCCTTTTTCCAGTCTATATTTATGTATGTCTATGCTATTTTGTGAATGAAAATAGTGCGGATTGGGATGCACCATTTTCCATTCACACCGTGCTGCGCCATGGGATCTTCCCATATACTGGTTGTTTGAACTTTACTTGTTGTTTGACCTTTTACTTTGAGGATTATATATATAGATTTTGTTTCATGAAGGCAGCTTTGTGTTATATTACAGTTTTATGATTTGAAACAAAAGTTCTTTTGTCAGACACAGCTGTGTTAAAGACTTTCCATAGAGTAGGGACTATTTAACATGGAAAATTAATGTCTTAACTGGGATAACCCGTTTCAGACATGATTAATCTATATGAATATCACTATTAACAATTAAAACAACAATAATAAATGAAATATTGAAATGCAGTGTATGCATACAAAAACACAACAGCTAATTGTCACGGAACTAGATTTTAGTATCGCATCCATAGTTTCTATCAGTTTGCATGTCCGATTTCCATTGCACTTAGATGATGAAGACACATTCCTCTAATGAAAAAAAAAAAACGGAGGGGGGTTTTATTGAAACCATCTCAAGACGGAGACAGACTGAGACAGGTGTGAAGACAGAATGAGACAGGTTTGAAGACATACTGAGACAGGTGTGAAGACCGAATGAGACAGTTGTGAAGACAGACTGAGACAGGTATGATAACAGACTGAGACAGGTGTGAAGACAGACTGAGACAGGTGTGAAGACAGA
>JADKLZ010000003.1:55142440-55155297 GCA_021533235.1 Biomphalaria straminea
ACAGATTGAGACAGGTGTGAAGACAGATTGAGACAGATGTGAAGACAGATTGAGACAGACGGAAAGAGACGGAGACAGATGGAGACAAACGGAGAAAGATGGATAAACTAACGTCGTTCAAAGCGTAGAGCAGAAAGTTTCTCAACAGACTTAGGGATAGCTGTGAGTAAAGATAAAAGCTTATCAACACTTTCTTTACTTTAAACACCGGATACACCAAAAAAAGCTAGCTATTTATAGAATTTCCGTCATGTACGAAAATATCCAACAGACACTAATCTCCGCTTATGAATGCATGACGTCAAATGCTAAGTAAATTTATAGATCAAGGGCCTTGCGGGGTCTTATAAGTAGTAGAAAAAGTAAAGTAAGACCTTGTGGTCTATAGGGCAGATGATGTATCCGATTCTGTGACCTACGGTTAACGAGGGAGTCATGTGGCCAGCACAACGACCAATTTGTGTCAGGAAACCCATCAAAGCTGGGTGAAGTCAGAGGCTCCCGAAGATCACGAAATTAAAAATCCCAATCTTCACCGGGATTCGAACCCCGGACCCCGGTTCGGAAGCCAAGCGCTTTACCGCTCAGCCACCGCGCCTTTGACAGTAAGAAAGTTATTATTTAATTATTAATATGAATACATTTAAGCACGAACAAAGTAAAAAAAAAAAAACCTTCCTGTATTTATTACTGTCAACGCCCTAAACCAGGCGCCCATCACGGTATTGAGCCGACACTCCCTCTACATCACGAGCCTCCAAGAGCACGTCCAGCTGAGACCATTGACCTTCAGATTGTCAGGAGATGACCAGATTGCGGTGCCATCGATGTGATCCCGGAATCCAAAAGACCACAAAGAGACCAATTATCTAATGGTCAGAGTCAAGTGGAGGCTACGTAAGGCTTCTTGGAAAGCTGGCTGTTGTCTTAGCTCTAATACCCAGGATATGAAAACGTATTGATTTAGCATTAATTGTTTTCTGCTGGCTGATAGTTAAAAAATAATTTGTCTTCGAGTTCCTGTGTGTAGTGTGCTAATTGTATGTTATATGTGTCGGACTGGGTGTGTGTGTGTGGGGGGGGGCACTTAAGTAAGTGTGCTTCATGAATATAAGATCACGGTTTAAAAAAAAATGGAAACAAATATTTTGGTAAGAATAAGAAGGATCATCCTTAAGGGATACATGCATTTCCTTTTTAAACCATCAAACTTATTCAAAAAGGTTAACAACTGTTATGAAACAATAATTGATTTGCTTGTATCGCTGGTTAAAATTGTTTCCTCTGTAACAATCCTGTTGGTCTTCGAAATAAAAAAAAATATTTAAATCCAAAACAAATAATGTACTTGAAGTGTTCATGGATAGTTCTCCATTTTGGACGACTGCGCCCTTAGAAGACTTCTGAACTCTGCTTTGATGTACTTTGTATTGTGTTTAAGGTATTGATGTAACTACAACAAATAAACGATGAAGAGAATTTGTGTCGGTAGGATAATATAACTTATAAAGAAAATGGGCCATTCACGGCCATGTCTAAGCTGTATGGAAAAAAAAAACGTATTATTGTCAAATTGTTTATAATTCATTTGAGAGTTATTAAACAGGTCTGGGAAGACAGGAGGTAGATTTATGTACCTTGACACTAAACCCTTAAATGATTACTCACACACTATTTTCTGTTTTTCAGTCTCTAAGGAGTCCAACAGAACTCCAAGACTTCTGAGTATCAACTGATGGGGATTGGTTGTCCGGGGCTCTACTGGGGAAAGAAATATCGACAGCTCAGATATGCTAGTAATTATAATCCACGTATATCTAGTCCACTAATGAATGGTACATTGCCACTAAATTTCTCACAGCGATGTTGGTTAGCCTCCATCTTAGCTTGACGACAAGACGTCAGTCACAAACATCCGGCAAAGGGAGCCCATTCTGTCAATGTGTAGAAGTTTATCTTCTTATGGCGTAATATAAACAGTCATAGTAATAAAGTTCCATTGGACCTTTCAGCCTGCATACAATGGTGCAAACATAAGCCGCACCCACAGTTTGAGAATGACAGATTGACAACACACAGTCCATAAAAACATATTGCATTTTGTGTCGCAAAAATGTTGAACTTTAAAAGTAAATAAAGACAGCGGCTTGTAAAAATCCCAATCTCAAGCCTTTCAATTCGTATGAGGTGTAAGCACGTGTGAGATTATCAGGACTTCTACATGATGGAGATTCACCTTCAACTTAACCTATCCCTTGGTCTACCGTTGGACACCACACAAGATCCGTCAACCATCTTTCTCCATTCCAGTCTGTCTTTTGCCTTGGCTAGAATTTCATTCACTGACAGGCCTGTCCATTCTTTAATGTTGTCTTCCCATCGCTTCCTCTGGCTTCCTCTTCTTCATTTTCCTGGTTCTGTTCCCTAAAAGGAAGGTCTTTGCGAACGCTGAGGACCTTATGATGTGGGTCATAGGTCACCCAAATGAACTCTGAACAATTTTGGAACAGTTTGACATTCCTTCTGTGAAACCACTGAACTTGTTTGTCCTGTGTTGTTGCTTTTTTTGACAATGTCAACTTTTGGAAATAGTAAAAAACAACAACAACAACGCCAAATGGGGGGCGCGGTGGTCGAACGGTTAAGCGCTTGGCTTCCAAACCTGAGGTCCTGGGTTCGAATAACGGTAAAGACTAGGATTTTGAATTTCGGGATTTTTAGAGTGCCCCTGAGTCCACACAACTCTAATGGGTACCTGACTTTAGTTGGGGAAAGTAAAAGCGGTTGGTCGTTGTTCTGGCCACATGACACCCTGCTCGTTAACCGTTGGCCAAAGAAACAGATGACCTTAACATCATCTGCCCCATAGATCGCAAGGTCGGAAGGGGACCCTTTACTTTTACAACGCGAAATGTAGTATGAAATCTCTTAAAATGCTGATCTTTATTGCAGACTACATCAGTGACCTAACACACACACAACAACAATGAGCGAACACTTACTTTCCCATCACTAATTAGATATACAAACACGCGCAATTAACTAATCGTGCATCACACACGAGCTATCACACACACGCACAAACACACACATTGCATAACTAAGCTACCCAGCTACACACACACACACATTGTTCAACCTGGCCAGACTAACGTGTCTACGTTGTTTAAAAGTTATTGGTTGTGACCAACAAACAAAACATTGGCGCTCCGTCTCCAGTCAAGGGGAGAGCAGCCAAACAAACGTAGGACATGTTCTGATCAATGGCGTGCGCCACGTTCAACTGATCACGGGCAGGGACAGCAACTCTGTCCATTTGTTTATGATTGAATTAAAAGAAAAAAACAGATTGATGTGTGTTTGCGAAGTACTCGATCAAACATAAAGTTTGCATGCCACGTTAGAGTCTCAGCTCCAGCAGTAGTGCATGGGCAAATATTGACTCAATATAAAGTGTTGGTTATTGTTTTTGTTTTGAGTCAATTATTATCTATAAGTTCGTTTTTTGTCATCCGTCGATGCGAACATCCCTTTGTCCCATGCCATTAGGATCTTCCATTTAAGGGATTATCTTTTCCTCCATAGATCTATTCTTCCGTTCGTTGGTTATTGTTTAGTTAACATCTTTTATCAGTAGATCTAATCTTCCGTTCGTTGGTTCGTGTGTTCTAGTATAAATTTAGTGATAATCTTTTTATCAGTAGATGTTATCTATCGTTCGTTGGTTCTTATGTTCTGGTATTGATTTAATGATGATCTTTCATCCGTTCATTGGTTCGCGTGTATCAAATGTGCCACAGTTCGGGACAAAAGGGACTCAACTCCATACTTATGTTCAGCGCTGTTCTTCCGTCTGAATATTTCAGCCTAAAATGCAAGATCTCTCCGCGGTCTAACTGCTCCCCAAAATATGCTGTGGGGGTTGTTAGAATCATCACGCACGACCTACTGCCTATCCATTAGCTACATAGAAGAGACCATTATAATGTGACACTTATTTGGTGTGCCTATAAGGAGTTTGTCATACATGGAGTAGAAATACAAAATGACAAGCTTTCGGGTGTATCAGGTCTATAAATTGAAGGATGCGTTAATAAGCATTGTTTTTTTAAAGGTATTTTATAAAATGTGTGTACTTCTTAAAACCAGAATTAAATTTTCTTAGCTCATTTCATTAGCAATTGATAAAAATTTCAATATGGGAAAAAATATTAGACTTTCACTCTTTGACGTATTTAAAAACAAATATGGGACAAACGTTTTGTAAAATGTTTTTAAAATGTTTTACATGTTTCTGCAGAGTTGAAGATAGTTTACTTCTTAGTCCAAACCTCCCGCAGGACAACTAAGGATGGGAGTTTGGCCCGGGACCATCGATAAATCCAAACGACAGTCCAGCGCGCGAACCTCACGACGAGGCAGCCATCCTAGCGGTCATAAAGGAGACACTCAACACCTGCACTATGAGAGCTTGTTAAATATACAGCACAATTTTTCTTTATTTATTTAGTAACAGTAAAGTTCAATTTAGTATTCTTGACCTTGTTTAGTTTTTAATCATCATCATCAAAAAACTCCATTTGAGTGAGGGCATGAAATTCTCAAATCCTCTCTTGCAAAAGCCATGGACAGAAACCCTGCTGTCTTGCTTAGTGCATAAATGTCACCATACAGGTCGAGAATGTTTGGTTTCCCAGACCTGTCGAGACTGAAATCAGCAAGTCTGGGGCAGTCAAACAGAATATGAGGCACGGTTTCCTCTTCTTCCCCGCAGGCGGGGCACCGTGAATTGAAATTTGGCCTTAGCCGCGAGAAATATGAGCCAACAGGACATTGGCCTGTCCTGCACTGTGCTATAATAGCTTGCTCAGGTCTAAACATCATCCACCACGGCGAAGTGCGGTAAGGGCGCCTCGTGCGCTCCCAGACTCCATTGGCTTTTTGGGACTTTCCCAGCACCCAAACCACTTTTCCATTTCTGTTTTTTTTTTAATTATAGCCAGAGCATGATGAAAACTTACAGCCTGTTAAATGGGTGGAATTTGCTCTTCCTGGCGGGCCAGGGAGTTTGAGATATTTTTGCCAGTGACACCTATGTGACAGGGTACCCACTGCATTATTACAGGGTGCCATAGCGTTGCTTTATGTTGTGTGAAGCCATGATGAAAGTGTCGTTATTGGGGGGGTCATGGTCCGGGGCTTT
This sequence comes from Biomphalaria straminea, assembly GCA_021533235.1. Classification (NCBI taxonomy): domain Eukaryota; kingdom Metazoa; phylum Mollusca; class Gastropoda; family Planorbidae; genus Biomphalaria; species Biomphalaria straminea. The sequence goes on from JADKLZ010000003.1 coordinate 55,147,644, forward strand.
GCAAAACCTGTAGTAGGTTAGTCTTTAATGAAAGTCCCCTGTGCACGAGTACTAAACATGTTATAGTCCGAGCCTAATCAAGTTTTTTTTTTATTGTTCCATCTCTTGTTTTAACAATCGTTAATGTATATATATATAATTTGTTTCTTAAGTCAACGTATCTGTTTTTCAATCATTTATTATCATTTAATATTAGATCTGATAATTACTCAATCCATAATTCAATCATCCGCTAATCGAAGAATCATTGTATCGATTTATCTAGTTATTTCTTCCCCTGTAAGTTTTGCGTTGCATTGATTGTTATGTTCATCAATCCATGCCTCGTCTCGTCACGCTAATAGTTTCGTAACTTTTTTTTTTTTACACAGCTCTTAAATACACGTATAAATATTAAGCTCAACCACTTCCTTAAACAAGGAGCGTTAAAGCGCTTGGCTTCTGCACAGGGGTCCCGGGTACGAATCCTGGTGAAAACTTAGTATTTTTTTCGGGATTCTTGGCCGCCTCTGAGTCCACCCAGCTCTGATGGGTACCTGACATTAGTTGGGGAAAAGTAAAGGCGATTGGTTGTTGTGCTGGCCACATGACACCCTCGTTAACCGTGGACCACAGAATCAGATGACCTTTACATCATCTACCCTATAGACCACAAGGTCTGAAAGGGGAACTTTACTTTTACTTTACGTCCTTAAACAAATAGATTGACTGAACTGACAGAATGAACGTGGAATCAGAACGAAAGGGATCACTTCTGCTAAGTTTTCATTATAATTCCGACTTGGTTATGTCCCCTTCTGTTTCCTCTTTCCGTTAACTAACCTTTATCCATTCATCTGCATCAATTCAACTAAATATTACATCAGATCTTTGCCACAATTAATCTTACGCAATAAACCCCCCCTCCCCTAAATGATTCGTTAATAGCAACATGTCATTACTATCCTTTATGGGGAACTCTCTTCAGTGGATAAATTCATAAGTTTTGTACAGGTCTAGCTGGACCTTAAATTGGGTATTACTGATCTATTTGATTGAATTTAGGTCTATGTCAAACATGGAGAATGTTTCTTTCACATTTTAAAATTTTCCACGAAAATAAAAGTAGAGTTTGAAAATGGGTTTACCCGATCTACCGACATATTTTATATCAATATAAAATACGGTGAAAACAGGTTTACCCGATTTGTTAAAAAGTTTCTTTCTTAAATAGAGATACATTCAGGTACTTTTATCTATTTTAGGGTCCTCTGTTTGTGAGAGGGACATTAAGCATACACAACGATCTCAGCCATGATCTTAGGAACATCTATGTCAAGTGTTATCAAGATTGGTCAAACAGTTTTGATTTTTATTCGGGTCATAGATACATACATGCATACTCTTTACTTTCTGCCTTATATTAAAGATAAATAATTAAACGACTTGATATGTCTGAAGTTTGGTGGACGAAGCAGAGGACCAGCAAACTTAAAATTCGATATTATGCAGAATTTAATTACCTCAATTGAAACACAGTTTCCAGTCTTGGTACATATTCGTTATCACTCAAAAGCCCCAAATCAACTGCAATAGTACTTTTCAAGAACCTGTCTCTTTTTTTTTTGTTCTTTCCCTTCCTCTCTGTCATTCCTTGACACTCATTACCTCCTGTCCACCGCCTGCTCACCCTCCCCACCAACTGCTCCACTAGTCCAACGCCCTTTCTTTTCCCTCCCCGACTCTCTTACACACACACTCACCGATTGCTTTCGTGGCGTCCACCAACGTTTTCACGTCACTTCCGGTTGAATTACGGATTCGAGTCCTAGGCATCCATTTACAATCTGTCTTATTGAAATAGAATCGATTACCAATTATCATAACAGGACGAGCAGGGCCGATACTAAGCCTTAAGCTAACACAACTAGGCGGGGGCGAGCAGCGGCGAGTGTCTGTGGTAAAGATGTAAGAAGAACTTCTACCAAACAGGGGCGGATACTGTCATTTTAGATCTACCATAAAACACGCACTTTTCACGCTTATGCTTAGGGTACCAGACGTTCAGAAAAAGGAGGACCGATCCTCCTTTTTTGAAGTCCGGCAGACATTGTAAAAATTTCCTGATTTTACGCTTTGCTTACTCTTTGTTTGCTGAATGGACCTCATTCACCTATCGTAAATAAACAACATTTAGACTCGTGATTTTATATATCTTCTATACAAATTATGTAACAAATTATGTTACGTGATACGCATTTTTCATTGTTGTATCAATATTATGACGTGGCTAAGTGTGTTTATTTACGATTGGTGAATGAGGTCCATTGGCTAATTCTAAGTCGTAATTTGACTCTTCATTTAATAATTAAAGCTTATATATAGAGCTACTTTCATGCTCATAGCATGCTCAGAGCGCTATGGGCAAGTCTCATTTGGGGACCAGTGGAGTAAGGGGTGTCTGAGAGAAGGTTTTCCATGCTGCCTTTAGACGTTCAGTAAACACAACTCTGCCCGAGTCAGGTGCCGAACCTCGACCTCCCTTCATAGGTATCTTAGACAGCCAAGTTTAGCCTCTCGACCACGCTTCCCATATTTTAGGGTTTAAAGACAAATTCATTTCTAGATCTAAATATGTATTGTTTTGCCAATAGGAATGGAGTATTGATCGACATTATTTGACCAGTAGACCTATTGCACATTGAGATCGTTGGCAGGACAGAATGATGACACTGTTTTGACAAACTCGTTAGCGCCGTTTTTGAGATCCTTGTCAAAGTTTTGGAGCCCAATCACCAGAAGGATACTGTTGTGACACGGTTATTATGTGTGGTCAGCCTTGACACACGGTCAAGTGTTGGGTACCGGCGAGTTAGGGGACTTGCGTAAGTCAAGTGTGTTGTAAACATTTCGAATGTAAGTCATGTAGTAGAGTTGGTTATCTATATATAATATTAAATTTGTAAATATGTTATGTTGTATGCTTCTCAATTAACTCTTTCTCTCCTAACTGACGATACCAACGTTGATTCCATCAGAACTTGTTAAATAATAACGGAGAGAAAGAGTTAAGGCAGTTTATAATTAAAGGGACTCGTTTCTTCACAGATACCATAGAGCTCGCAATACTGTACGTGTTAAATAGGGGTATTTAAAAATATTACTATATAGAAAGGTATTAAAGTAATTATAAAAAATTAAATATAGCTGTAGATACAATGCTAAAACAATGAAAAATGTTAGCCCATATCTGTCTTCTTTTTTTTTGTTTCCGTTTCACTTCTGCAAAAAAGTTTTAAAACACACACACACACAACAAACAAAACAAAACATACACACGCAACTGATATTCTGTGTAATTGTTGTAAACAGATAAAAAAATAGGCAAGCGCTTTCTGTGTGCGTGTGAGATTGAAGCTTTGGTCAACATGATCAAGATTGTAGTTTCACTTTTTAAAGTTCTTAATCAAAATTTATGAACAAAAAAAAAATATTACTCCATGGCCTTGACACTCCTCATGGAGATACATTGAAGTTATTAGACAAGCTGCAGTTTATCTCCCATTGCCGATAGCTCTAGATATTTTTTTTATGCTTTATTCTTTTCACAGTTTAAATTTTCGTTGGTATGGTAACCTGTCGAAAAAGTAAAAAAAAAAAACATTTGAAAAATATATTTTTGAAGAAGACAATATTATTAAAGTTTAAATATAATAAAATAATATCTTCTTCTTCTTCTTCTTCGTTCTCATTGTTATGTTGGAGGGTTCAGATCACTACACCAATATCTGACATGAACTGCGCAGTGGTTTCCAAGTCAGGGAGCTCTCCATATAGTTTTCTTTCTATTGGGGTGTTTTGGGGCCAGTGTCTTAGACGGGCCTCTTGGTAAAGAGCGCAGTCTTGGAGGACATGGTCGGCATTCTCTGATGACACTCTACATGGGCTGATATCACTGGTTCCAATTTTGAGCTTCCGGTACATGTGTTGTCGCATTATGTTGTGTCCGGTCCTAAGTCGAAAGATTACACGTTGATCTTGTCGGCATAGCTTTTAGTAAGCAAGTAAAATAATATATAAAAATAAATAAAATATTTGATTCAATTCATGTATCGAACCCGTGACAATGTCAGCTGTTTGATTGTATAAAATTGAAGCGACTTTAAATTTATAGTTATCTCATTATAACGGTTATTTATATTTATATATGTCTATGATGTCAACCTAATTTATACAATTAGCGAAAGAAATATTTTCTTAAAAAATGTTTAATTGAAAAAATTCAACGGCTATCGTACAATGTTGAAATAAATTGGAAATTGAGTTTGAATAAATGAAGTATTTCATTAAAGGCACTTTGACATAAGAAATTAATTTTAAAAAACATTTGCTTTAACTAAAAACTAATTGTCGAAACTAGTTTTAGAAGCGCTAAAGATTTAATCTAACACAAATTCATAGATAAATATAGACTGGAAAAATACAGTAACTTCATGTAACTTGAAAACATGTATATCTATTGTATTCGGATTTCCGAATTATGAAAAGATTAAAAAATTGCATGATCTTCAGTCTTAGAGATTAAACAAAATGTATAGACATAAAATAAAGTACACACAATTGCATTTTACAAATTTTCGTTTAAAAAAACTCTCTTATTGGCCAGTCTATATTTTTTTATGTCTTTGGTCTAGCATCAAATCTTTGTCTACAGTGATCACTATTCAACCAAGCGGTAAGCGCTCTGCACTGTCGTTCGGTTGTATCGATGGTCCAGGGGCTCATGCCCTTTCCGCTGCCATCCCCCGTTGTCCTGCGGGAGGTTTGGACTTGGAAGTAGATTAGCTTTAACTCCGAAGTAACATACGAAACACGTATATTTAACAGACAAAAAGAAGTAATTTATCTTATCATATACAATACAGACGTTGCGTCCTACGCGTCATGCATTCAGTCATGCATATTAACCAATGACTTAATTTTTTGCCAAGTCACTGGTTTTCCTGGCTAGCTCAGGCAATCCATTCCATGCTCTAGTAGCGCTAGGGAAGAAGGAGCTTTTGTACAAATTTGTCCTAGCATATGGGACGAGGAATGTTTTTGTATTTGAAGATTATGGTTCAGTGTTTAGGTGTATTATTGCTACTTTACTTATGAGTCTTCTGTCCTGAAGGCTTTCTAAACTTAGTGATTTTATTGAAGGTGTTACTCTAGTCAAATGTGAAGATTGATTTGTTATGAATCTCACTGCTCTGAGAATAGGTGGTGTGGTGCAAACAACGTGCACAATTAAATAAGGGGACAAAATATCACATAATTAGCCACATCTCTGATTACTGAAGGATTACTATCCCTTATTGGTATCAAACAAAAAGAACATAGAAATAGCATGTTCAAATTTTTACCAGACAGTCAGACTGACAGACGAACAGTGTGGATATAAGATTTGTAAAAGAAAGTGTGTTAAGTACATACCCCCCCACTCAGTCTAGGTCACTTTGTTATGAGTCACATGCACTTTTATCAGCTGGACATGGTCACTTATATTTCACTGTCGCTTGTTCCATTTCCGAAAAACAGCATAAAAAAAATAAGTCGCTTTCCGGGGAGACGTCCCATGTACTTTATCCAACTGGATAGACGTGTATGACGTCTTGATAGACGTGCATGAGGTCTTGAACTCATCCCTGACGAGTCTCGGGGTTTGCCCTTGAGAGATGTATCAGAACAGCACTCTCCCCTACCTCTCCTTATTCAATTTATTCAACATCATACACTCTCTATTTATATAGGTTAACTATTCACCATCATAGACTCTCTATTTATATAGCTTAACTATTCACATGAGGCTCACCGCTTTTCAGATATATGTATTGTTTTCGAAAAGTTTAAAGATATATATATATATAGGTCTAGCTCTATATGGAACTAGAAGAATCCGTTTTCTCGTTTAAAGAAGAAAAAGAGTACAGGAACAGATAAAACGTGTTTACGAATTTGAAAGCCAGATAGTGAATGGATCTTCAGCGTAAACAGTGATGTCTAGATGGGGACCTGAGTTAAAGACATCCAACCCTTCCCCCCGCTCCCCCTTTCAATTTTTTTTTTAAATCTGAAAACTGAATTGGGTTGGGAAGTCCACTGAGGCTCTAATTCCTACGTCTGACACAGACTTCCGGTTTTATAGACCTGATTGTGTTTGCGCGGGAGTACGCGTGTGCGAGGACGTGTGGGGACACGTGTGTGGGGGTGTGTGGGGGACGCATGTGGGTGTGTGTGTGTGTGTATTCACACTACGAGGGGAGGGGGGAGAAAAAAAGTGCTTCCGTCATGAATAATTTGACAAGTTCAGTTAGACAATCGAAAGATGTGCCAGCAATATTGGCATTCTCGCTGGGGTGTGTGTTCGAGTCGCTTGGCACTAGGCGTTCAGACAGTGATGGATTGGAATCGAATATAGAGAACACGAAGCTCTTGGAATTAGTGCAGGCAGGTCGTACAAATACGAAAAAAATAGATTAGTAATTATAATCACAGATAGCATCAACAAGTACTCGATGTATATTAATCATAATGAAAGAAATTGTTTCACAAATGGTTACACGATGGTTGGGTTGGGTTGTAGCTTCAAAAGAGCTTGGCCAACTAAAAAGATGTATTAATATTGTATTAATATATGTATTAAAAATATAGATTTATATATGTACATATATGCCTAAGGCGGATCTTTTAAATAAGGTGGCAAGATAAGATAGCAAATGAGGAAGTGCTACAAAGAGCAGGGTGCCAGGACATCCGCTCAATTATCAGCAGCAGACGCCTTGGCTGGCTAGGCCACGTTCGCAGAATGCCAGTAGGTAGACTACCACAAGATATACTGTAAGGCGATCTTATTGAAGGCAGGAGAGCCGATGGTCGCCCACTTTTACGGTATACAGATGTGTGCAAACGCGACATGAAGCTATTTAAAATCGACACTAGCAGCTGGGAAAAAGTAGCACTGGATAGATCCACATGGAAAGAGAGCACAAGAGAAGGGTCTCTGATTACAGATTCACACACAACAGAAGTAGAAAGAAGGCTGAAAATGCAGCTCCGCCGGGTGATTTTATATGATCAACCTGCAACCGCAGCTGTGTATCAAGGATTAACCTCTTTAGCCACACAAGAAGTTGCAACGGGAAAAGATCTTCCCACGAGACGTAAAATGTCACAGATATTAATATATGTATTGATTAATACATATTATTTGTTTAATACAGATCTTGGATAAGACTTGTACAAACGTCTTTTAAAATTGAACTTAATTTTTATGGATAATATGTAAGACTTTCAATTCCAATGTAGATGTACTTAGAAAATGTAGTTGTAAATTTTTATTAAATTTTAGCAAAATTTTGTTTTCTGCGATCATCTGTTTCTATGGTCGACAGCTGGCTAGGGGCATCCTGTTACCAACACAACGATCAACAGTCTTTATATTTTTTTAGTGTCAGGTACTTATTAGAGTTGGATGGACTCAAGCGCGTCCTAGAATACGGAAATTTAAAAAATCTCATGTTTCAATGAGATTATAATTCGATTGGGCGCAAAATTATTTAAGATATGGTAAGAGCATAGACATATATATATATATATAGACTGGCCGATGAAGAACAAATTATTATTGGAAAAA
>JADKLZ010000003.1:55169504-55183863 GCA_021533235.1 Biomphalaria straminea
GGCTAGATATTGGTAATGTGTTGATACAAGACAGGACTGGCTAGATATTGGTAATGTGCAGATACAAGACTGGACTGGCTAGATATTGGTAATGTGTTGATACCAGGCAGGACTGTGTTGATGTAAAACATGACAAGTAAGGCTTCTAAATTAACGTGGAGGTCTATAAATCGCTTAGACGGCAAAATGAAAACTTATGAGGTTTGCCTTCGAGTTTTAAGAATAATTTAGAGCAGTGCATAATTTCACGTGGCTACATAGCCACAGCTGCGACCTACATATTTTGCCAGCTCCAGCACAGACATAAATATTGGCTAATGTATTTAGATTCTCTTTTCGCCGTCTTTCCTTGGCAGTGGAGTTTTGGGAAGCGTGGTCGAGAGGCCAAGTGCGGCTTGAGCTTGGCTTGCTTGGCTACCTAGAAGGGGGATCGAGGTTCGACACCCGACTCGGGCAGAGTTGTGTTTACTGAGCGCATGAAGGTAGCACGAAAACCAACTCCTAGATACCCCCTCCCCCCCCCATGGGTCCACAAATGAGATTGGACCAAAGCGCTCTGAGCATGCTATAAGCATAAAAGGAGCGCTATATAAAAGCTATAATAATAATAAAATATGTATCCCACGGCCTTTGTAAGTGATACCCAACTGTCTCCTTCCGAAGCCGACATCAACCAGGTGCTCTTTTCTATGTGAGTTAAATCAAGTTGGCGCCTAAGCTAAAATCGTATACAGTCTATGTTTAAATATCAATTATTTTTTTTACCAGAATGAGGATAGACAATATACTCTGTTGGATAATCAAGTGTATCTCTAACTAATCTTTTCTCAATAACAACCCAGTCACGTGTGTGAGTCTCACACAAAACACTCACACATCTAGCACCCTGTTCTCATTCGCCTCCTAATTTCATCACATGCTCCCCCGCCGCCCCCCCCCCCCCCAAATCGAGCACCTCGTCTCGGGGCGCCCCGAAGTTCATCGTCCCTCACCCCCATTCACATCGATAACGTGACGTACCGGTGGTAGACTATGACATTCATGCCAATTAGAGAACTAATTTATTGAGGCGCCACTAATATCCCCCCCCCCCGCACACACACACACAGACGCACAGAGCTCTTCTTCCAGTACTACTTTCCCCTTCCACCCGCACTGACCAACTCAAGCCACAAAGGACAGAGTGAGATTTTCTTCTTTTCTTCTTATCTTTTTCTTTTCTCAACGCCAGAATTTTGACGTATTAACCAGGGGCGGATCTCCATGGCTTATGGACGTGACAGAAGCACAGAATACAAACGTAAAGTAGATAGTGGGTCGACAAAAAATACGAACAATTGTGTGTGTGAGAGAAAGATAGAGAGAGAGAGAAAGAGAGAGAGAGAGAGAGAGGGGATGGTGAAAAAGAGAACTAGAACTTGGGACTTATTGGTGTTAGGACAACGCAAATGATGGTAAACTGAATGACGGAATGGAAAATAAAAGCTTGTAACTTGCTGGCTTCGGGGAAAATGTGGATGTGTGTTAATTCTTAGTGATAAGAAAATAATTGATAGTGAATGGTGTGGCAGTTATCTGAAGCCAGAGATATCAACATGTTCACTTGTTCCTTCGGTCCCAGAGTTATCAACATGTTCACTTGTTCCTTCGGTCTCAGAGTTATCAACATGTTCACTTGTTCCTTTGGTCTGGACAATGTCTACAAAAGTTTTAGCCCTACATTCTAGTCATTAGTTTTATTAGCAGATACCATACACCGGTACCATTGTTTGTTAGTTCATGAATAAAGTAATATAATATGATTTTAAAATCTGAATTTGAATAAAGAAACCTAATGCATGTTTGTATTTCATAAAACTTATTATGTTATATTTTTGGTTGACAAGGGATTGTTTTGGTTTACTGTCCGCCTTTTTAACTCCACCTAGCGTCCTAGACCTTAGATCAGGGGTGGGCAAATTAAGACCCGCGGGCCACATGCGGCCCGCCGAAGTGTTTTATGCGGCCCTCGAAAACCTAAATAAATCATTTAAATATCTATAGAAATTATTGACAATTTTTATTTTTGTCACTTGTAATAAAGAGGTTAAAGAAACATTATCTTTAAAATACTCTAAATGTCTTTCTATTGTGTTTAAAAAAAAACGGAGAAATATTTTAATAGCAATACTATACAAATTCAGTAAAAGACATAAGCCCTGGCCAGTATTTATTCAATGATATGGAGAACTTTGTTCAAAGAGTTGGGTTGGCTTGTACAAGATGGCAAGGGTAACAACTGATGGAGCTTTGACTGAGAAAAACAACCTTTTTAATAGAATAAAGAAAATATTTCACCCATAAACTAGTAACTGGAAAGTTTACACAAAGCTACAATAAACACAATATATTATTACAGCTAAACAAATATTAATGAAATGTACATGATGATAAATTAGGTGTGTCGTCTTAGACAAAGTCAAAGTATGCAGCTGCTAGGGTCCTTAATTGATAAAGGGCTCGCTGAAGAACCACAGTTTGATATTACAGAAAAGGAATAGCAAAACTTCTACTCGATGTTATTGTTCGAAGTACCTTAGGTCTTTAATAAATTACATAATTTTATTTTTTTCCCTTTATTTTGTATATTCTTTTTTATTCGGAGCCACCAAATTCACTTCGCCTATGGCCTACAGTTATCAAAGGCTGGCCCCGACTGGCAGTTCCGAAAAGTACGTGAAGATTTGGAATGAAGATATTCTGATGTTCGGTAACACAGTAGTATACGCTGGTCAATCATGAGATCTATATGGAATTTAAAGGAAGAAATGGTTAGGTTCCTTGATGGACATTGACTGTGCCACTTTCCTAATATTTCTAATAAAGAGTTGAAGACAGACTTTGTGTTTATCCTCGGAAGCATTGTAATTTGTTGTTTGCACATGAAATAAATGTGCATCTTAAAGCTTTTCAAACGAAGCACACATATATATATATATATATATATGCGGCCCGCCTAGTCCACAAATTTTATTAATGCGGCCCTCTGTTGAAAAAGGTTGCCCACCCTTGCCTTAGATTATTGAACCACTGCAACACCATCCATGACTCTAAAAGCTTGATACTGTTTTAAAAACGTAGGTAATATACTTTTCAACATCTTCTTGAAAGGATACGACAATATCATCCCGAAGCTTACAGAGCTACTGTAATCATCTTATCTTATCTTATCTAATACAGACGTGCCTTAAATAAAGAAGATGATTACGTCATACTCGCCATGCATATAGTCATACATGTTAACCAATGACTAATTCTGTGATATCGTTGGTTTTCTTGGGTGGCTCAGGCAACCCATTCCATGCTCTAATAGCGCTAGGGTGGAAGGAGCATTTGAACAAATTTATCCTAACATATGGGACGTGGAATGTGCCTTTATCTTTATATCTTTTCTGAGTATTTTATTAGATTTTGATTTTGTATTTCAAGATTATGGTTCAGGGTTTTAAGCATAGTTGCTACTTTAATTTTGAGTCCTCTCTCCGGAAGGCTTTCTAACTTTAGTGATCTTACTAAAGGTGTTGCTTCCGCTATGCAGGGGAAATAAATGGACTGGTAATTGAAGGGAAATAAACAAGAAAATAATTGAACGAGAAAAGAACAAAGACATCAAAAACAAGTTAACAGACTGTCACAACTGCGTCTAGTTGTGATGCCGGGGATTTTAACTTGACTTAAAACAGTTAGACAAATGACGATCTAGGATTCACAAAATAATTCCTTGTTGGAAACAAAACTCTAGAAACTTTATTCAAACAGAACGTAAGTACAGCTTATGTACAAGGTACATATTAATAAAATGAGAATACAATAAAAAGGCTTCTTTCTTCAATAATATTTCAGAGCGAATTAGAATCACAACCATTCACAAGCACGACTCTGGCCCAGACTGAATCTGGCGCGTCTTATTCTCGCTGGCGCTAACTCTTTCAAAAAAAAAAAGGTCTTTTTATTTTAAATCAACCAATAGATTTGAATTCTAGAAGTCTATAGACAAGCTATAAATAACTCCCGGGCAAAACCCTTACAGCAATCAACCCAGATTCTAGGTTTTCCTAAGTGGCCTTAATAAATAAAAAATACATAAATAAACTTAGAATGGCATATGTGACACAGACATCTTATACAGGGGCGTAGCCAAAAATTTTCCATCGTTTGGGTGCCCGTGGGGACTGACCTCTTTGGGGGCCCTACGTTTTGCATATCACTTAATTTTTAATGTAAAAAACACTCATTTGGGGCCACCCTCAAGTGGGGGCCCGGGGGGATTTTCAAATTCTCCCCCTCCTCCCCTCTCTCTAGCTACGCCACTGATCTTATAACATCTTACACCATCTTACAACATATTAGACGCGGAAAAGAATCTGGGATCTGGCATAGGATGTTGTGCTAATTATGACATCAACTTTGAGAAAGTCATCGACTAGGATAAACATCATCCTCATTGTCAGAGTATGATGTATCGTCTTTTCATTGCATGGACTGATCGATACCGTATAGAACTCAAAGCAAACGAACACACACACAAACACACACACACACACACATGTTGAAGTCAAAGCGAGATATAGATATTAATGAATTATAATTATACTTTCCCCATTGGTTGATTAATTACGGAAAATTATGTGATTGAAATCAATGTTCTAACTGAAATATATTGCAGAATGGTTCAAATATGTGGAATACCTATCTATCTATCTATCTATCTATCTATCTTATCTATCTATCTATCTATCTATCTATCTATCTATCTATCTATCTATCTATCTATCTCTATCTATCTATCTATCTATCTATCTATCTATCTGCCTGTCTGCCTGTTTGTATGTCTGTCTGTCTGTCGATCGATCGATCGACCCATTTTTCTGTCTGTCTCTCTCTCTCTGTATATATTTATATACATTTTAGGTTATATATGAGGTTATGTATACCACCATATCTGTAATTGAATCTGTACGGCCGTCTTACAAAAAGAGTGCTAATATGTAAATCTTTGTTGACCATATCATAAGTTAGCATCTTTCAATTATTTGTAGAGTTTATTTGTGTTTCAACGGCTGACATTTATATTGCAACATACAAGCTAGAGTAGAACTTTAGGATTTGAATACTCTCTTTTTTAAGGTACACATGGCAATGTCCATCCATGCGTCCATTTAAGTAGCTATCTGTTTATTGACTATAATTTTATTGGTGTTTGGGTTTATGAATATTTGAGGCGTATTTCGTAAAAATTATTAAGTCTTGGCACTATCTCCTTTGAGAATCGTTTGTTTTGAAGCTTAATTACTGTTTATAATCGATTGATTAGATGAGTAGCAATAGCACATTTATGATAAGTTTCTTTTTACAGAAGTCATGAAACTAACAACAATTTTGTATCACCCTCTTTATAAATCTTATCAGCTATAGTCTTGATTCGGAATGAGGAGCTTTTGCGACATAGTAAAAGATAATACAATAAGTCCTACAAAGTTCCATAAAAAAAAAGTAAAGTTATCCTTTTAGACCTTGTGGTAAAAAGGGCAGATGATGTAAAGTTCATCTGTTTCTGTGGCCTACGGTTAACGAGGGTGTCATGTGGCCAGCACAACGACCAACCGCCTGAACTCAGAGGCGCCCAAAGATCCCGAAATACAAATCCCAGTCTTCACCTGGATTCGAACCCAGGACGCCCAGTTCAGAAGCCAAGCGCTTTATCACTCATCCACCGCGCCTCCTCAAAGTTCCATAAACAAAAGAATGATTTAGTGGAGAATACGGAGTCATACTCTTGTTCTGTACAAAATCGTATGGATGCATATGCTGCTAGAGGTACAAATGCTAGGGTCAAGATCGGCAGAGACCAAACTTATCACATCATTTAAATTGCCGCAATGAATTGGTTCTTATAGTGCTCTTGGTATCCTTATATCTTTCTAAGGAAAAGGCTCGAAACCTTAAGTTTATCTAACGTTTATCGAAGTCAAAAAATCTTGGGAGTAAATTTTTGGTGGGCGTTAGGAAGGAGCGAATCTTCTCCTTTTGTACGAAAAAAACAAAACAAGTGACCGGAAGTTGAAGAAAAAAAGGGGAGTTGGGTGTTATTGAATGGAGGAGTTATTTTTTCCCCTTTACCTAACGATCGTGTCGCTCCTCCCACGCCCCTTCACTTCCTCACCTTTCTATCTCCAGTTTGTGTATCCAGACTTGAGGGATTTGACCAGGCCTGATAGAGTTGATTCAATACCAACACCCGCTCTCGGAGACGGAGGCTAACGCTTAAACTTGGCCAGCGTCCTTGTCACAGCACATGTCAGATGTCCTGATAGGACATGAACCTTGTTGTGGTGGGGGGGGGGGGAAGGGGAGGGAGGTTGGAGGGGGGTGTTAGAAATAAAACAAGACACACAAAAAAGTATCTGTGACAGAAATATTTTTTGATGATAAGCTCCTAGGTCTGATGAAATTATGGGATGGAATGAAACAATTAGTTAAGTGAAAATTAAGAGTCATTGTAAAGTCAAGCTTTTAATTATACGAAACGATACAGGACAAGTGAACGGAAATGAAGATTTAATATTATTCACTACGCCGTTTGAAGTTTTCATAAGCAGTTCCCGAAGAGAAGGAAAATTCTGAACACAAACATGTGTTTGTTTGTTTTACAAACATGTTTCGGATGTTTCTTAAGAGCTAAAGATATTCAACATCAGGGTCCAAAACCTTCCGCAGGACGAATGGGAACGGCAGAGGGAAGGTTTTGAACCCAAGACCATTAGGAAGACCGAACAACAGTCGAGCGAGAATACCGGCCGACCAGGCAGCATGACGAGTATACTCAAACACGGGAAACGTTTCGGGAGTTGAAGAATTAAGTGGTTAAATTTGTTATAATAAGGCCTGTCTTCTAGTCCGAAGATTAGCGAGGAATGCGGTATTTCCCCTGGCTGCGCAGCCCCAGCTGTGACCTACATATTTTGCCACATCCAGGGCAAGCATAGCCATTGTCCACAGATGCTGGATTTAGATTTTTTTTCGCCGTTTGCGTTTGTCCTCGGCAGCGGATTTTTTTTGGTCTCAAATGTGTCACTTTTGTTGAAAATTTGGCTTGACCAGTTGTCATTTGCTTTTGTTTACTGCTTGTCTATCAAATAGTCAGCCGAATCAGAAACCCCATTAGTAACGTATCATGCTGACATTACTTAGAGTTCGTGAAAGGAAGCGGGATGTGAGTTTTAAGGTCGCTTTGTCCCGTACAAGGGCAGACCAGATGCCGCACCAGTTCTCTATCTTTCAAATCCTTGTCCCGATCGCCTATATGCAGAACGCGACATTCATAAAGAATGTGGCCTACTGTTTCTTCGTCCTCTACACAGTGGTGACATCGTGTGACCAAGTATCGTGCGTCAGATCAATACTCTTTTTTGCACTTGTTAGTGAGTGAGTTTTAACTCTTTCTATCCTAATCGACGATACCAACGTTGATTTGACCCCATGTAAAAAAAATAATTTTTTGGTTTCATAAACTATTATTTTTATGTTTGTGTGAATGGAATGCAGTCCTAAGCCTGAATGAAATATAACATTTTCTAATAAGAAACAAAAAAGGTATTAAAGTTTAATCATAACAGGATAGTGAAATACAAAATGAGCGAAGGAATAATTCCATCCGAACGAGGTTTAAATGACAAGAACAGAAATGATGCCGCACAAATTCTCTCTCTTTCAAATCCGTGCACCGATCACTCTTCGTGCACAACGCGACATTCATACAGAATGAGTGTGACGACTTCCTAATTATAATGAACCACAAAACATCTTAAGTAACAACTCTAATAGCTTTATGTTATATTCCGCTGCAGCACTAAAAGTGACTTTATTTTCTATCTAATTTCTATCTCACAACCTACACCGACAAGCCTAGCCGCTCAACTGACTTTCTGCCTTCCTGACCTCTCGTTACCCCGCTAGGCTGACCCATTCAACTGCTGGACAGGTACAAAACATGGGCGTAACTTAAAGGTGACACTCATGCTCCGCGACATACACAGACACACATACCAGACATACACACACACACATCAAGATCCTTTCACAACCATGGAGTCTCCCGTTTCTACGTCCTCTACACAGTGGCGACACCGTATGTCGCAGTTCTCTCAAAACCGTCAGTCAGATCTGTACTCTTATTACAGCGGAAAGATCTCGAGACTCACTTTGTGGGGTTTTCGTAAGGTCGCTTGCACACCCAACGGTTACGCAGTGCGGCCAGTAAACATAGACATGAATGCTTGAAGAAACGCATAATAAGGGCTTTCCCATTTTGTCGTGAAGGTAAAATTGTCATACGGCGATTTGAAACAGCAGTGTCTTTGCAATGAACTCAACGGTGGTCGTATTTGTTAAACGGACGGTTTTTATAAAAGGTGTTCAACCGAAAGATCACAAGATATGAGCAAATGACAAAGCAGAAATCTGTTTACGATTCATCTTACGAGGTAACTGCTAAAAATAAAATAAAAGTGTGGAATAGCTAATTACGGCACAGAGAAATCCTGTCTGTCACATAAACAAATTATGTATTTGTTAGTTTGCACAAGTCAAAGGTCAATCCTCTTTGCTGACGAAGTTATTTATAGTTATTCCAAGAAAAGCTTGGCTCGATCTGGAAGATTTGATTCTATTGGTTGTTTTAAAAAAGAAGTCACCTGACTTCCACCTAGAGCTGAGAATTTCAGCGCGAATTAATCAGTGAAGAAAGAAAACTCATAGGAGCAGGTTATGCGTTATTAGAGCTCTGTTTAATAAGCCTTTGTGATTTTATT
Organism: Biomphalaria straminea; assembly: GCA_021533235.1. NCBI lineage: Eukaryota > Metazoa > Mollusca > Gastropoda > Planorbidae > Biomphalaria > Biomphalaria straminea. Next base: position 55,178,354 of record JADKLZ010000003.1, read on the forward strand.
TCATATTATTTGGTCTACATTGTACATAAGTTGTACTTATGTTTTGTTTAAATAAAGTTCCTGAATATTGTTTTCTACAAGAAAGTCTTTTTAAATTGTGAATTCTAGATCTACGTTTATTCAACTAATTCATTTACAAGACTTGAATCAAATCGCTTGTCACCAACCACGTGTTCAAGTTAGACTCCCCGGCAATCACAAGTATACTCTCCTATCGGACAGCAACTTTGTTATTACATCTCAAGATAAAGTTGGCGAAGTCTTTATTCATCATCGACAGAAGAGATATTATTATATATGGCACCTTGACGATAGGAAAGGTCTTGTGACACTGTCCAATGTGAAAGCTGTAACTCGTACTTGTAAAAAAATATTTCGCCTCACCTCCAACACCGTGTAATGTGCAAGCACCCTAAAACTCTAAATTGCTGAAGAATTAGTAAATAATTCGATGTTGTAATGTAATTTGTATGAGACGAGAGTGACCAAGATATTATAAAAAAGGAAAAGTATTAATCTTTGGTTTTAGTTTATTTCATTTAATAAATCTAGTGAATTATTTTTTCTATCATATCGTATAACATCCGTTTCTTTTCTAGTACCATTAGACTAGTCACCAGATCAGAGAATGGGTTGCATTAGTCAGTCAAAAACAACCAATGACTTTATAACGTTTAAAAAAAAATTAAGTCTATCTTAAGCTTAAAGAATAAAGAAGCGTGCAGCAGTTTACGTAACAAAGACCCAAATTTCACCTAGTTAATTAGCACATCTGAGTCAGTTCTAAATACACATTATAAAAGAGAACGTGTTTTGATAATTTATTGTGGGAGTTTATATTCTTTTAACTCTAAGAATAATCTATCTCAATAGTTTTGGGTTGCCTTGAAATGTAATCGATTCCCTGTTTCAACAGAAAACACAATTCCGATTCTTAAGTTTCGATTTACCGTTGTGCCTCCTCTGTAAGAAGATTCCCAGCTTAGTCAATCTCCCTCCCTGTGTGAAGGCAGGTCATCTCCGCCTAAGTACTAACGCTGGAGGTCAAGCAATACTATTCTGGTCGAAGGGCGGGTGTTGAAAAATCTTTTTATTCATGCCTCGATAGCCATTCTGGAGGGCAGACAAATTTCTTGGAAAAATCGTCTCTAATGAAGCGTGAAAGTAAATCATTTGCATGGTAGATTTTTCATTTTTTTCGTTTTGTTTTTGTTTCAGCCTCAATGAATTGTACCGGTGAACAAACGTTTAGAAGAAGGCCATAATGACGCAAGCCTCGTTGGTTATAAGGACGTCTAATAGCAGCATTTTACAGGGTAAGTAGTCCGTTCAAACCAAAGTGTTTCTCATCTATAAACATGGGGTTCTGAACTTTGAAAGCATTGTTGTTTTAAAGTCAACATTTAAGTTGGACTTCTTTTACTGTTTTAAGAAAAATCCTGCTCCTCATCAACAACATCAAGTACAGCATCAACTCCAACAACATTAACAACATCATCAACTTCATTTAAAACATCGTCATTATTAACTATAACATTATTAACAGCATTTTCAAAATCATTAACAACACCATCATCATCAACAACATCATCAACATCCTTAGCATCATCATCAACAACATCATCAACATTCTTTACATCATCATCATCAACAACATCATCAACATTATCATCAACATCATTAACATCTTCACCAACAACATCATCAACATCCTTAACATCATCAACAACATCATTAACAACACCATCAACATCATTAACAACATCATCAACGTCATCAACAACATTAACAACATTAGCAACTTCAACAACTACGTCCTTAATAACATTATCAACATCATTAACAACATCATCAACACCAACATCAATATCATCAATAAAATAAACAACACCATTAACAACATCAACAACATCATTATAAACATCATTAACAACAACAACATCATCAACATTCTCAACATCATTGGCAACATCAAAAACAACATAATCAACATCCACACCAGCATCATTAACACATCATCAACATCAACACAAACATCATTAACAAACTCATCAACATCAAGAACAAAAAACACAAAAACAACTACCATAAGAACTTTGTTTACAAACACGAAAGGCCAGAGAATAATTAGCTTTTCGCGTCAACATAGCCCTCACCATTACTTTTAATCTCCTTCTGTACTGAAGATATTTTCTCTCTTAATTCCTAAACTACTCTTAAAGTACAATTTCGAGCCGGGACAAACTTTTTATTTCAGAACGATGTTGTTAAAAATCTTATTTACATGGTAAGAAAATGTATGGAAATTCTTTTTAGCCAGCTATAAAAACTCACTTTGTGTGACTGTTTATCTGTCTGTCTGTTCACGTCCGTCACCGTTGCAGGATCAGGCTAAAACTTTGCACAATTATACATTGGCAAAGAGAATATACGAATCAATTAAAAAAGAATTAAGAAATTAGTTGACCAATTGATTATTTTGTTTAATACCAGCAAGAGAAGTGTATTCACAGTTATGTCCAGCCTGTCCAGTGTAGTGTTTTGTCTCACTTAGGTAATTGTACACATTGTTTCTCAAACGCACATTCTCGGATCTAGTTTAGACGTTAAACATTTATTGTTTCGAACAAAACACGATTCAATAAAAAAAAAAAAACAATTATTTAATTAATTATTGGTCATTATTTTTTTTTATATCAAACAACGAAAATAACTTCTACATTATTAAGAGACAGTTGTAAGTGTGGTGGTCTTTCCCTTAGATAAGTGTTGTTTTTTTTATTTTTTTTTATAAACATTTTTTTGTGTTTTGTTTTTTTAAGGGCCTGGATATGATGTGGAAAATTATATGGAACTAGTCCTACATGTACAAAGAATACTATGTACTATCATTCAATTATTTTTAGGTAGCGTGTGTTTCATACTATGGCATTCTGAGTGCGCTAAGGTTCAATCTCTTTTGTGCACATGTGTGGGTGGGGAAGGGGGGGGGGTACCTGGGAGAAGGCTTCCGTGCTGTTTTATGTCAATCAGCAAACACTACCCAGCTCAAGTCGGGATTCAGACTCGAGCCCCGTCCTCATCCTTGAAAGATAGCCAAGTTGTTCCTATCACTCAGCCACACAAACCCCCACAAAGATATAGACTGTAATTGAGTGATAATTTTTTTTATAGAAAAAAATACGTCAATTCTTTATGTTTATTTACATGATGTTTAGGCCTATATTATAAGCACCCAGGTTGCGCTATAACAGTCCAGCAATAAAATATTTTTCTTTTGAGACGCTTGCTGACACTATTACGACACTTTGCCATATTATATATTTATTATACTGCCATCCATCATCTGCGTTGTGCTTATTGTTAATGTCATATTAACATGTCTTTGAAATTACATGTAAAATCGTACTCTCTAACATTGGCCACACACGAACACGCGCATGCGCCATTCCACCAATCAACTGCCTCGATTCTTGTCACGTGTCACTTCGACGTCAGTCGAGACAATGTGTCTATTATTTCAAATTACCTTTTACATATGGGATATCAATTGGTAATTTCGTAAATCGAAATAGAATTAAATTGACTTTAATAGTTGTAAAATGCCAGACAAGAGATGGCTTTTGAAGAATTAGTGTTTAACAATTATCGTAGCGACGCACAATAGTAGACGGAATCGGATCGCGACATTTAGTGACGTCATGGAGAGTCAGGTTTGGCTTTTTTATAATATGTTCTGTTATTCAGATGGTATTAGGACTTTAAGGTGATAACATCGATTATTGACAGAGACTCGACTGAGGCCCTTTATATATTAAGTTGTTTGAACTGCTGAACAGTCCTGACTTAATTCTTTATTAATTTTTGTTATGGTCTTGTCTTTGCACTGAGCTTGCTTGAATTTGAAATACAATCACTCAACACTCGAATTTAGACATGAATTTACAATAGCAAGGCAGCCATTACAGTAGGCTATGTACTAGCAGTAGTTATAAAAAAAAAAAAGCTTCATTAGTTATGTACTGCACTTCCCGAAGAAACGGTGCTACTATACACTGGCACCTACTAAAAAGTAAAGTTCCCCTTTCAGACCTTGTGGTCTATAGGGCAGAAGATGTAAAAATCATCTGTTTCTGTGACCTACGGTTAAGGAGGGTGTCGTGTGGCCAGCACAACGACCAACCGCCTTTACTTTCCCCAACTAATGTTAGATCTGGGTGGGCCCAAGGGTGCCCGAAAATCCCAAAATTAAAAATCCAATGTCTTCACCAGTATTTCGAACCCGGGACCTCTGGCATGGAAGCCAAGCACCTTACTGCTCAGCCACCGCGCCCCCTACTAGTAACCTACCGCACCTACTAGTAACTTTTTATTTTTTTTATTTTTTATTCATTTCGGTGAAAATATTTTTGTGTTCCTTCCTCCTTTCATTTAAGCCCACATCCGTTTCACTTCCGTGTTCCTCTGTTTTAGAGTTTACAAGTTAAAAAGAAATGGCTCTATTCATTTAATAAGTTGAGTTGGATTCAAAACAACGTTGAAATAATTGCATTGAATTGAACTTTAACGGATCAATTATTAAGCAGCAACGTAACATGCCTGCCCATGGTTCTATAAATATATTTGTGTGGCACGACTAGGAATTGTTTTATTTGTCTCACAGAATGGGAAAGTTTTGACATGTCGTATTTTATAACATAAAGAGGGTTACTTCAAGAAAGAAGATAAGGGACGAGGTATGTGCCTTTATCTTTGTGTCTGAGTATTTAAGTTTTGTTTTTCGTATTTGAAGATCATTGTTCAGTGTTTTGTGTTTAACTGCTAATTTACTCTTGAGTCTTCCATCCCGAAGGCTTTCTAAATTTAGTGATTTTACTAAAGGTGTTACTCTAGTCAAATGTGAATATTCGTTGGTTATGAATCTCACTGCTTTATTTTGTGTCTGTTCTAGTTTCTTAATATTTTCTTGAGTTGAGGGGTCCCAAACAGAGGATGCATATTCTGTTATTGGCCTAACCAAGGTTAAATAGCATTTTAGTTTTATGTTCTTATTTGATTTATAGAAATTCACTTAGAGACAGTGACGCGATTAGAAAAAATACAACAACAAGGTTAGGGTTTAAAGAAAAATAGCGAAATGTAAACGGACTACTTCTAAAGGCTATAGAGAGAGGTAAGTTTTATGGACGTAGAGATTTAGCTTGACGAGATTTGACGTTTCCCTTCATCATTATTTAACTTCTTGTTTGACATTCGCTATCAGCGTCGGCTAAATTATAGTATTGGTCATTCACCTTTGTTATTTCATTTCCATTTGACTTATCTGCGTAAGACACAGCGTGGAAGCGCTTAACACTATCAACAAATCGTTCTATACATTTTATTCTGTCTGTCTGTCTGGTCAGATTCTTTTACATTTTTTTTCCTCCAACTTCACATTCTCTGATGAAGTTGAAACCTTGGACAATCACTCATTATCGATGACTACACATAAATCAATAAAAAAAAAA
>JADKLZ010000003.1:55199029-55214259 GCA_021533235.1 Biomphalaria straminea
GGGGGGCAACAATGTGTTGTCTTCCTAGAGACTCAAGAAATGAGAAAAGAAAGTATACAAAAGTAAGAAGGAAAGAGTAAATAAAAGAAAGAAATAGTAAAACAGAGATGGGGGGAGGGAGAAAGAAGAAGAGAGAGAAAGAGAAAAAGATAGGTACTAAAGAGATTGTAAAAGAGATTCTAACAGAGAACAAAAAGAGAGAGAAAAAAAATGATTGTAATAAAAGAGAGAGAGAGAGAGACAGAGATAGACACAGACAGGGAAAGGGAAAGAAAGAGAGAGAGAGAGAGGCAGAAAGAGAGCGAGAGAAAGAGAGACACCGTAAGGGATAGATAGACAGAGAGCGAGAGAGAGATAGAAAGAGATACAGAGAATAGTGAGAGCTTAAGTGCGACAGGTGTAAGGAAAACAAAAGAGGGGGACGGAGAGGAAAAAGAGAGAGAGAGATGAGAGAGAGATAGAGAAACAGAGGCAGAAATATAATACTATAATATCAAATAATATTTGATCCATCACTTCTGCGTTCTTCCCAGTGGCTGAAAATACACGTCCTTCCCTCATCGTGACGTTGATGGGTAAATTCTGGGACAGAGAGAAAAATGACGTCAACACATTGTAAAATGACGCAACGCACATGCGACACATTACAACTAAACAACCCAAAACAATGTTGATTTGAAACCAAAATTAGTTTTCTTAGAAAAAACAAAACAAAACATGTGCTCCTTTTCTTTTGATAAATTAATTATTTTGTTTGATTTTTTTTCTATTAACTAACTTAACTTTAATAACAATGAATATGTTATTATTATAAAATGTGCAAATTTTGTTTTGTATAAATCATTCTTTGATATATATATATATATATATATATATATATATATATATATATATATATAAATAGTTCAATTTGGTAATACATACAGGGTATATAGGTCATGTTGCTGATATGTATGCCATATATGGGTCATATTGGTGATGTATGAAATATATAGGTCATATTGCTGATATTAATGTCGTATAAGGGTCATCTTGGAGATGTATGAAATATATAGGTCATGTCGAAGATCGATGTCATATATAGATCATGTAAGTGATAAATATGTTACGTTTTGTCCTCTATAGGTTAATAATGTTTCAGTTCTATTGGTATTGTCTTCTCTGTACAACCATTATCACCCAACTCCTCTGCCAATAGAGTCGATAGACAAAACTCAGACATAGCTAATAAGAATATCAAGTTTTGTGTGTTAGTGTAGCCGACCGATACAAGTGATAACCTCGCTCCCCTTACGTTGTAACCTTACCTCCAGGCGATCATACTTTCGATATGAGCCTCTTTGCATTCTCGCGGTTCCTTCATTTCGTTTGACGTGATGTAATAGTTATAGGAATAAAAGCGCACCAATTCCCTCCCCTTTACTTGTAAAATAAACAATAACGCGGTTACGTCCTTTTATTTGCTTGTTATATACGGTATCAAGGGTATCGGTTTATAGATTATCACACAGGCTTATGGCCATCGCAAATAAACAGAATCACGATAACAGAAACAGACCATGTTTTAGAGAGAGAGAGAGAGAGAGAGAGGGGGGGGAGAGAGAGAGAGAGAGAGGGAGAGAGAGAGAGAGAGAGAGAGAGAGAAGAGAGAGAAAGGGGGGATGTGTGGGAAGGCTGTCATGTTTACTGCGGAGTACAGCCCTCGCTTAGAATATCAAGCATGTCGCAAACAAGCTGTCCTGGGACATCCAGGACACGGTAGGTAGGACGATGGGTGTCCTAAGAGCGATGGACAAGCACGTGAAAGGTTATACCCTGGGTGATTGAACCGACTGACTGAGATGGACATCTAGCCACCTTTTGGGATTTAAGGACAGAGAGTATTCCCGTCACTGGAGGAAGTCGGCCCTGACTTGGTTTCCGAGCATGCGCAATATGACTCATTAGATGAAAACACTAGAAGGGTAGTACCAAACCGGGAGAGGAAGAGAACGTTAGGTACAAAAATAGAAGAGTGCTTTTTAGTTTTAGAACTAAGAGTGCAATTTACAAAGTAAAACTAAAACACTCATGCCTAATGGAAATTAGTAGACAGATATGTTTTAGATTAAAATAGACTCATCAATGATACTTCGTCATTGTCTTAAGATTTTAGTCAAAGATTTTCGGAACTCTGGGCTCGTGTAATTTCTCCTCTCTACTATTCTGTCTAAGCAGATATAATTTGTTACGTAGATTAGAGGCGAGGTCGAAGTCCGAAGGCACCGGGAATTTCCACCATATTCTTTCCATGTAACACATCAGCCGTGCGTGTGTGCAATGCGCCATAAAAAGGCTCTTTAAAAAGCGTTGTGGTGTCAGGGCTCTCTTTAGCATTTCTATTGGGTTCTGTTTTGATTCTCTACTAGTCTCATTCTTTAATCTAACGTGTCGTATATTGTCTAGGTATAGTATCTTATCTTCATATTGTATTTTGTTTAAATTTCGTATATTGTTTAAGTACCGTATAACGTCTAAGTCTTGGATCATGTCTAAGTATCGTATCATATCTATATAGCATATTTTATCTAAATATCGTATTTGGTCTAAATATCGTATTTTAGTTTAACATTTCGATTTTGTTTAATTTAATTGCTCATTTTCAAGTTCAAACGTATCTTCTCAACATCAAGGCCATCGAGTTTATTTTTCAATGAGTTTGTATCAGCTTGATGGGGACATTTCTTCCCCTACATTCTTCCAAAGTGCAAATATGTTTAAAAGGGAGATAATTAAAAGAAGATTCCTGGATCTACTAGCAGACGATAAAACAAAAACGCCAGATGTGTAGAATAAACTTTAATATTGATAAATCTTCTGGGCTTATCAAGGACAATTTGAGACCAAAGCGTCAACTTCAACGAATCCTCAGTTGGGCGTGTTATCTGTCTTTACATTCATACGCCCTTGACCTCCTACGCAGACGAGACAGACCAGGCAAATTTAAATATTCAGATAATTTGATTTACAATTTACACTAGAAAATACGATTCTTTCTTAAGCTAGGGTACAAAGCTATTCGTTTCATTCGGTTCTGGGTCTGATAACATGCTGAACATCTGGAGGTGTTTCTGCCGAAGTATTATTAAGTTAAGCAAGTTGGTGGGGTGATACACAAACTAAACCATTATATTTTAGTGAAATAAAAGCTGGAATGTCTAGAATAGCAGCTGACTGGCCAATATTTTTAGAGGGTTTGGGTTAGGTTAGTGAAACTTTGGAAGAATGTACCAGAATGTTCGAAGAGATTGATCTATACTACTGCAATCAATCCCAAAGTTTTAGTTAGTGTGTGTATGCTAAGAGGTTACCGGTTAAATACATTCGATGACTTTATAAAAGACGTCTTAACGAAGACATTGATAGATTTTTCTAGACGGAATTCTCCCGAACATATGGTGATTTTGCGTTTGTATCGAGTCTAACAATGTTAATAATTATTGATCTGTGGGGGTCAGGCTTTTCAGGACTTAATAGTTTAGAAAAATTTCTGTTGAGACCTACAGACATTGTGAAAGAGTTCTGTGACCTGTCCTACTGATTGATGGTTAGCAAGGGTGCCTGGCTTAGCTTTGGCATATCAGCTGCACAGGGAGGGGGGCTGTCGTTTGACAAAATTGTTCCGACAATTATTTACGCCCAGGGTTTCATCTCATTTCTATGAGATAGTCATTAATTTTCTGAAAAACAAAACGCCATAATGCAATAAGGTGGTTGAGCAGTCCCTACGAGTGGTTGAGCAGTCCTTAAGGGTGGTTGAGCAGTCCTTAAGAGTGGTTGAGCATTACCTATTTCTAAGTGGCAATCTATCAAGTTGTTGTCTTTAGTTCATAATCATTTCCATTGTTCATTTGTCTATAAGGGCCGCATTTCGTAAATTATGAATTCATCGTCCAGAATATGATAATAATATGCGCGAGTTGACAAAACAAGATAAGCTTTAAATGTTTATGACGAATGTATTGTTCTTTTTAGATTGGGTTCAATCTGGTACAGTGTTTAGATAATGTTGCGAGGAGTATCACAAATTAGCTTTTGATCAGCGACATACTTATTAATATAATTAATGATGTAAATATAGTTTGCTGAAAAAACAATCCAAGACTACTGACTAACAAAAGTGTAGGAACACATACGGTACGTTTGTACCATGTATTAGTATTAACAACTAATATTTCTTTATTTTATTATTTAATGTAATAATATAACGCAGCAACAATAAGCAACAATATTGTTAAGACTTTCTCTTATCAGACCTTCTGCAAACACTGCTTAACACAACACAGCACATCTAATACAAGAACTTGACAACAAGAGCTTCAATTAACACAGTGGCGGTTTAATTACAAACACTATAGCCAATAAACACAATGGACTACACTAACTTCAAATGCTTTGCTACACAACAGAACTCCCAACGAACACGACAAGCATCTATAAATCGTACAGCTACACTTTCGAAGGCTTCGTATTCACACACAGATCTAACTGCTTCTCTCTCTGGGCTGGAACTCTGTGTAACACATTCCTAACACTTTGCCCACGTCTGTTAAAGCTCTCGGGTCATGCGCAGAGCACAGGTCACACTAGGGCCAGCCGTTGATTGACCTGTGTGACTCGTCGCCTAAGTCTGTGTCAGTGGGTCTCACACATTAACCATTTCAGTCCGCCACTGGAGTTATAACAATATTAAGCAAATTAAAACAATGATTGCCACCATACATTTCAATATTGTGAATTACAGATGTTGTTTCTTCGCAACAAAAGATAATGGGGTCCATTCACCAAACGTAAACAAACAACATTTTCTCTATATGTTCTATACAAATTACGCAATCCGTAAGGGTGTCACGTGATCCGTATTTTTCACTATTTTATCAATATTATGACATGGCTAAATTTGTTTATTTACATTTGGTGAATGGACCCCATTACGTCATACTCGTTACCTAGTGTCAATCTCAGATATGAATGTTAATTAGATACATTAAACTCTGCAAAGGCATTGGTCTTCCTGACAATCCATTCCACGCTCTAATGGCCCCTGGCAACTAATAGCACTTGTATGAATTTGTCCTAGCTTTCGAAATAAGAAACGTGCCGTAAATAGAGTGTATTTCTGAGTATTTGATTAGCTTTGCTTTTGTATTTCTAATGTATTGTCTATTATTTTGTGTGGTATTGTTACTTTATTTTTTTAATCTTCTGTCCAGAAGTCTTTTAATTTAGTGGTTTTACCAATGGTGTTATTCTAATCAAGCGTAAAAATTCGTTCGTTATAAATCTTACAGCTCCTTTTAAAGTCTTTGCAGTCTATTTGTTGAGTAAAAAACTGTGGATTTTCAACAACAATTTGATATCAAGTCCATTTTTACAAAGCTTATATCAACTCTGTCTGTCTGTCTGGTAAAAAGTTTGTTCAAGTTATTTCTCACACACCGTATCTCGGACCAAGCTGAAATTTTGTACAATTATTTCTTTTACCTGACAACACAAGAATCAATTTAAAAAATTACCGATTAGTTAATTATTGGTAATTAATTATTTTGTTTGATATCTTGAACAAGGGAAAGAAAATGTACTTGACAAAAAACAATTGGTACTAATATTTCTAATCACACAGATGTTGTTGTTGTTGGTCTAGATCTGTTACAAACTTAATTACATGACTGATTCAAACTAATTGATACAATTACACTTCATATAAGCTTTTTTTTAAATTCATGTTTTTCTTGTTCGTTATGCACTTTTCATCATCTTATTTTGAAGTAACGTCTTTATTTTATAAGAATGTAACATGAAAGACGAGACAACTACCTACATGTTCCATTAGGTCTAAGTTCGAGTCCTCTACTTCCTAATCTGCTTCGTCAGCAGAGAAAACAAATTCTTCGACATCATCACCAGCTTCTTACACTTGCTCCAGTCGTCATGAGATCCAATTTATTGAGTAGAAACTGCGGGGTCAAGAGACTGTCTTTGCGACCAAACTGGACAAGTAACCCCTGGGATTTCTCCAGGGATAACGCCTCATACGCTGGTCAGTCTGACTGGGGCACGAGTGGTCTTGACCGCTGGGCAGGCCAGGGAATTCCGAAACGTCGGCGCAAATAGATTGAATCACTAAGATGACCAAGGCGTCTAGCAGGGAATAACACCCGGGAAAGCTGGAAACGTGGCCAAACGTAGCCAAACATAGCCAAACGTGGCCAAACCTAGCCAAACGCAGCCAGTGTTAAGACAACACAGGGGAAATCTGTGTCGACGTTCTCGTCAGTCAGTCGCGGGAAAGTTTTGCATACCATAAGTCTGACACGTGATATGCAATAAGTGTTTCATTCACTATAATGACATACACAATTATAAGAATGGCACGTTACAATAAGGAATTGATCTCGATATAATTAATATATATCTAGACTAGTTTTGTTGCTGCATAGCTAGGAATTTGCCATCGTCTGGAGGCCCGGGGGCATGACCTCTTTGGGGCTCCCTGCATTTGGTGTACTATTTAATATTTAATTTTAAAAAACCCACTAATTTGTGGTCCCATCAAGTGGAGCCCGGGGGGATTTTCAAACTCCCTCCCCCCCCCCCCAGCTACGCCTCTTGTTGCTGGTAACAAAGGAAGTGGCTCCGCAACATGACCAATCAACAACTTCAAGCGACATAAATGACATCCGGTTTGTATCGTTCCTAATGACGCCAATCTCGTTTTTTTTTGTTTCTAAAACGAGGCCATAAGCCATAAGGTAAACAGCGAGATATTTCACAGCATAAATATATATAAACTAATCCCAAACGGTTTCAGATAAAATTGTTGAAAGTTGGTGAACAAGTTAAAAAAATTCCATTCATCTCTTAAAAAAAAAAAAGATCGCACTGGGAAATAACGCTAATGGTCTATACACAATAACAAAGAAAATAAAAAAGTCACATTTCTGAAAAATTTGCATATGTAGAGCAACATTAGGACATTAAGGCATGTCCTTTATGAGGACAAACTAAACATGCCAAGTCTGGACAAATTTAATTTTTGTTGCCTTATCCACTGCCCATTTCATTCATTGACTAACTTAGTTTGGGCACATCAGTTCAACGAGCGTTAGTGTCAACTTTAAAACGGAAGGACAACAAAAACAAGAGAAGACAATGCATGCACATTAAACAAACATAATTTGAATGATTTACTTATCCCGAATGAATTTAACTCCCTTTATCTTCAGCAATCCTACCTCCCCCCCTTTCAACAAAATGTCCCCCCCCCCCCGCCCTCTCAAAAACAGGTGAATGAAAAACAAAACGATTTCCCTTTTAAGTTCATAAAATTATTTGTTCAGTTTAATGGATCGCTGGAATTCCTATTTGTTCAGCACTGATGCATCAAAAAGAACAAATTGTGTGTGAAACAAGATGATAATCTACTGTTATTGCAATATTGCAATAAAAAGATGCATCTGCATCTGACTATGTTTAGAATACTTTTCATTTCTATACATGTTAAAAGTGTGCCAACAATTCTGATTACTTCTAAACTAATTGTCAACCCAAATCTGTATATATAATCCTTTACGTCGCCCATCCATGTGGGGCACTACGCACGCAGACTCTTTAACCCTCGATGAAAAAGTCACGGAAAAATAACTCTATTATTTCTTTAAGTCGGACTAGAGTTACCCCACGTAACTTTGGCGGAGTCAGAGATCGCAGCTCCGAAAAAAAGTGTAACAAGTAATGTTCTGTGTAAATATAATTGTCTACGTCGCCTAACCATGCGGGACACCACGCACGCACGCCGACGCGTATTATACGCCGTGGGTTGGCTCGTGTCAATAAAAAAGGACAATTTTATAACATTTCTTAAAAAAACAAATTCCAACAATTAAGAGAAAGAAAAGATCGCAAGGTTTTAAAAGGGTAATTTACTTTTTTTGTTTTCAAAAGAATCTATCACAATAAGTTCAAGTCTTCACAATGATGAACGAAACATACAATTGTTTATACTTTCATTTCCAATACTTCAAAAATAATATTATTCAAATACTCCACCACCTTTTTTTCGCACTTTTCGGTGGCGGCTTTGGCTTGAGTAAGCACAACTCCCCGCAGCCGAAAACATGCCGAAAGCTGCATATGCAGATACATGCGTAAAAGAGCGTTGCAAAGAGGACAAGCAACTGGAGGATGTTCCAGGTGAGCAGCAGATTCACCACAAACATGAGACCCTCTCTATCCTCTCGAATCTTTCTCAGCTTGTTGGTCAGTATGTGGTCAGTCAGTCTGGACTTTAAGTACTCATCGTCCTCCTCATGGCGTAACTGTTCGTCTGCATTGGAGTTCCAGTTTAAACCTTAGGGTAAAAAAAAATGACTTGGTTTTAGTATCGTCTGACATCAGGATAAAATGACCAACTGACTTTGAAATTAACTACACCAGGGAGAGAGACAGTCGAGTCTCTACACCAGGGAGAGAGACAGTCGAGTCTCTACACCAGGGAGAGAGACAGTCGAGATAAAAATAGTGGTTGGCAAAAAGACGCAATGGAATCTTAAGTCAAATGATATTTTTAAATGGCCTAAAAACAGCATAAAAAGTTTTAAGTACTCTTAAAGATCATTATTATCTATTTCTCGACTTTTATCGTAGGGTACAAAGTCAATTCGCGTTACAATATCTCTCCTCTTTTCCCTGTCAGCAGCTGTTATTAATTACATCAAGAGAGAGGCAGGTCAATTGTTTTCTGTTATCCAGCCAGCTTTTTCTAAGGACCCTTTCTTGGTGCTCCTCACACTGTATCTTGAAGAATGACTTTTGACTTATGTGTTACAATATGACCAAACCAGCTCCTCTTTAGACTTATGTGTTACAATATGACCAAACCAGCTCCTCTTTAAACTTGTGTGTTACAATATGACCAAACCAGCTCCTCTTATAACTCTTTACAGTATTGAGTAGTACTTTCATTTTGTCTTAAATATATGCCAGAGTTATCACCTCATTTAGAGCGTTACTAAGTCTTTTTATAGAGATTTCATTTTTTAAGATAAAATACTACCTACCTGTATCGTTTGTAAGTGAAATTGGATTTTCAAAGTGTAATTGTCCATCAAGCTCAGACCTGTGTACATTTGATGACCGGACGTATAGTTCTCTATTTAAGTGACCTATCAGTGTACTAATTTCTTTGTTTGTATCGCTGTCGTTCAAGATTAGTTCCCTTGATATTTGGTTGTTTTCTTGACCTCGGGGATGGCAGCCAATTAAGTCATCTGTCTTTGTCGTTAAATGAGAGTTCGTTTTGTCAAATTGCCACTGGAGGTGATAAGCAGTCTCAGGATGTTTGATGACGTCGTTCCCTGGAACATTGTCACACCAAAGTCTGTTGCAGGAAGTTGGTGAAGATTCATTCAAAACATAACAACCAGCGACAACATTTGTTTCAGAGAAGGAAGATCGAAGAGTGCGTTCTGCAGTTAGTTTTTTGTTACGACAACGATCACCGGAGAGTTCACTGGAGGCGGAGTCTGTAAAGAATATTTTATTGTTTGTTATTAATTTACTGTTTACAAGTTGTTGTCTTCCAACACCAAATTTCCTCTTTCCTGAGTGTGGAGAAAATAAATGATATCTATTTAAAGAGTTGAAATCAACGGAATGTTGGCTGCTAAAGGTGCTATTTATATGCCTATACCTACTGGAATGCCTACTGTTTAATGCAGTACCTATATGCTTATGTCTGTGATGCTCTTTGTTAGAATCTAGGGATAAAGTGCAAGCAGGTCTTTCTGATGTTTCGTACCTCTTA
Organism: Biomphalaria straminea; assembly: GCA_021533235.1. Lineage (NCBI taxonomy): Eukaryota > Metazoa > Mollusca > Gastropoda > Planorbidae > Biomphalaria > Biomphalaria straminea. Next base: position 55,208,874 of record JADKLZ010000003.1, read on the forward strand.
CATTGTTGAATTTCTGATAGAGTGATGTCAACCTTTAGGCAATTTGTACTGCATTTCTTATGTAAGCGTTCGTCCAAGCCATTGTACTGTTCTACTAAGCTCTTAGACTTGTATATGAAGGCGTTGCTCTTAGAGCTTTGAGCCACTAGTGGTATGTCATCATAACTTAAGTCATCTGTAGCAATTGTCTTTGAGCCAATGTCAGCAGACTCGCTAAAGGCATCGCTGCTATCATCCACGACAACGTAAAGCCCCGTCCACAGCTGAGATGTATCAGCAGAGATGACGTCATCACTTGGTTCGATGCAGTCGTAAAACAGCGTGCACCTGTGACCCCTAAACTTAAAACCCTGCGACTGGCTAGCAACGTCTTCACGACTATCCCTGTACTCGTTGTTGGTCCAGTGGTCAGCAAAACCGTCGGTCATCTGATATTGGCACAGGTGCTCATATCATAACCTGACCTATGTACAGGACTACTCCGGTCACTCATAAGGAAGTGGACGACTCCTGTAAAATAAAAACGGCTACACTATAATTCTCCTGTATTGATACAAATAAAGCATTAGTATATAAGAAAAAACAAGATTACAAAGACAATTTGTGTGGAAACACAAACTCAAAATTGGCCCCGAAGTGGTCCTCCCAAGCAGGTAAAAAGGCAGGTTTCAATATTTTTAGAAAGAACCTAAGAATGAAATTCTATCAAAGAAAAACGACAGAGAAGAATGGAAAAAGAAGTTTGACAGATCTTGTGTGGTGCCCCAGCAATCCAAAGTGTAGGTGAAAGTGAATGTGAAGTTAGATGTGAACCTGGCCTAAATGATGTCTTATAATGAATATCTAATTGATCTAATTGTTTCGTTTAGGGCCAATCTATATTCAATCCTCAAGAAAAAATTCATTTCCTTAAAAAAATAATTCCTTTAGTTAAGTGTTAAATTATTAAGTAAAAAAGCATAACAGTAACACAATACAAAATAAGCAAATCTAGATAGCAGCTAATAAATGACATATCATATTTACGGAATATAACTCATTTCGACGCTTTTTAAGTTAATAGCTATATATCATAATTTGCAGAGGACAACATAACGGTTATTTATTTAAAAAGAATTACATGTGTGTATTTATTTCTGTAGTTGGAATGTCCAACACCGTATAAAAAATAATGTTAAATTATCATTTTTTTTTAGCTCAGACTAAGGTTCTAGTTGATACAGGGACGAAATCATGTTGTTGTCAATTTGTGTGTTTTTATTTATCTACCTATTCTCCGACTTGATTTTGGATTTTGTAATAGATTTATAAGACATCATTTATGAAACAACTGTTACACCACTATAGCATATCGTTTGTAACACATCATTTGTAACACATAATTTGTAACACAGTATATGCTACACATTTCTAGCATATCCTTAGAAACACATCAGTATCACATTAGTTGTAACACATAATGTGTAACAGATCATTTGTAACAGATCATTTGTAACACATCATTTGTAACACATCATTTGTAACACATCATTTGTAACACATCATTTTTAACACATCATTTGTAACACATCAATTGTTTGGGGAAATTTATAATTATGTATAACACATAATTTTCGCAATGCGGCAATATGGCGATTATTTGGAAACTAACTATTGTTTAGACAGGGTTATGATAACATACTAGTAGTGTGAACTAATAACTAAATGGAAGGGTCAGAACATTGGAGTATTTAAGAGGGTAGTAAGCAATTAACAGTCGAGGGGTCTGATTGTTGAGATGAGTCAGTACAGGAATAAAGAGGACAGTTATAAGAAGTAAAGAGGACAAGTGTTAAGAGTAAAGAGGATAGGTTTGATAATTATTGAAGATCTGTGTGAGGATTATAGAGGACATTTATAAGAACTAACGAGGACAAATTTGAGGAGTAAATAGGACAGGTGTGAGCAGTAAAGAGGACGAGTGGGAGTAGAGTATTGAAATTCCCTCCCGTTAAGTCAAAGAATGTTGGTGTTTAGTTGTGGCGAGACCTGCGATGTTATGACTGCTGTCTTCACCAACATCGAGTAACTATCATCTCAAGTAAACTGTAACTACCTATAGTAAACGTACAAGAGGAAACAAACCGTATTCGAGCACCTATCTGAGAAAAACATTACCAAGAAAGCTATAAAAAAATTTTAGGCAGGTTCATCATCTTAGAATTATATCATCACAAAGGAGATATAAGATACGGATCACAAAAACAGTTATACCTAAGATTTCTTTGGTTTCTTTGGGATTAAATCGTTGACGAAATGTCGCATATAATGTCTAAGAGAATACATATATGTAATGCACAATGGACCTCATTTACCAATTGTAAATAAACAAATTTAGCCACGTCATAAGATTGATAAAATAAAGAAAATTACGTATCACGTGACAACCCTACATATTGCGTAATTTGTATAGAACATATAGAGAAAATGTTGTTTGTTTACGTTTGGTGAATAAGGTCCGTAAAACGAATTTCTATTTCCTCACGAATGACAAAGATTATTATTGATTATTCTTGATTGATTGATATCTGGATCTATTGAATACATCTTTATCTTTTAAAAACTAAAATGAACGATGACTAAAAGCTTATTGAAAATCTTCTATTGTAAACTGTCGAAGAATTAAATCTAAATCTATTATAGATCTAGTATTTGGTTTGAATCAGCGAAGGCATTTAAATTTAGAATAGATATATAGTAGGCTAATACTCTTCGTTTTGTACTAATGATGCCATCCAATTGAATGCTTATTCTAGATCTATAATAATAATGATAGGCTTGTCTTCGAGTCCGAAGATTAGTGGGGAATACAGTGTTTCCCGTGGCTGTGCAGTCCCAGCTGTGATCTACATATTTTGCCACATCCAGGGCAAGCAAAACCATTGTCCGCAAGTGGTCGGTTTAGATTTTCTTTTCGTTGTCTGCGTTTGTCCTCGGCGGCAGATTTTCTTTTGGTCTCAAATGTGTATCTCGTGGCCTTTGTGAGTGACCTCCAGCTGTCTCGTTCCGACGCCGCATGCAGCCAGGTGCTCTCTTCTATGTCAGCCAAGCAAAGTTGACGCCTAAGCTGGTCTTTGAAGCGTTTCCGTGGGGCGCCTCTTTTACGTCGACCACCTTTTAGCTCACCAAAAAAAGACTGCCTTTGGCATACGTTCGTCTCCCATACGGGATACGTGCCCTGCCCAGCGTAGCTGTCGGACCATAAGAAGTCCCTCTATACTGTCCATACCGGCGTTCGCAAGGACATCGCTGTTTGTAGTGCGGTCTTGCCATCGTATGTCCATGATGGAGCGCAAGCATCTTTGGTGAAAGCGCTCAAGGAGTCTTAGCTGTTTTCTATATAGTGTCCATGTCTCAGTCAGAGCCATATAGGAGGGTTAACCAATAATATTCTGCCGAGTCACTGTTTTTTTTTTCTGGCTAGCTCAGGCAACCCATTCCATGCTCTAATACTAATAGCTCTAATATGGAAGGAGCATTTGTAAAAAACGGTCTTAGAATATGGAGCGAGGAATGTGCCTTTATTTTTGTGTCTTTCTGAGTATTTTATTAGATTTTGTTTTTGTATTTGAAGATTATGGTTCAGTGTTTTCTTATCTTATCTTATATAATACAGACGTTACTTCAAAAAAGAAGATGATTACGTCCTACGCGTCATGCATTCAGTCATGCATATTTACCAGTGACTTAAATTCTGCCAAGTCTATGGTTTTCATGGCTAGCTCAGGCAAACCATTCCATGCTCTAATGGCACTAGGGAAGAAAGAGCATTTGTACAGATTTGTCCTAGCATATGGGACGAGGAATGTGCCTTTATATTTGTGTCTTTCTGAGTATTTTATTAAGTTTTGTTTTTGTATTTGGAGACTATGGTTCAGTGTTTTGTGTATAATTGCTACTTTACTTTTAAGTCTTCTATCCATCCAATATTCATTAAAATGATAATAAAAATCGAAAGTTGAAGCGATTTGAAATACAAAATGCGATACAGGTTTAGGTCTAGAATCTAAGTGTACTTACTTAATATTGTTTACATAGTTCAATAAAGTCGCCATTAAACCGGAAGATAAGTTCGACAAAAAGTTTTGTTTAAAAAGAAATTGGTTTATAGATTATATTTTTAATTGAAGAAAAATAGTTCAATGGCCATCACCGCCAACGTAGTAACGAAACGAAAAGTCGATTTTTAATAATAATGAATGTAGGTTTATGAAGAATTGATTGATTTCGATATAAATACAGATATTTTTTTAATAAAGTGTGTGATTTATTTTTTTTTCGTTGTTGATTTTAATTTTTTTGGGGGGCAGGACCACCAAAGTCACTTCGCCTAAGGCAACCAATTACCTAAGGCCGACCCTGCACCGAATTACATTAGGTATAAAGCCTTGTCACTGGCTGAAAAAGAGATGTACATATCACTTTTTTTTTTAATCCAAACTATTTCTAAGACAAAGCAATGTACAATCAACTAATTAGCCGGCATCTAACCAAACATTAATTGTTGAGCTCTGGTGTGAAAGAATGTTACAACAAGGGAGACAAAAAAGAAACCAAAAACCCAATCAGCTCATTTATTTGAGTTCCATTTATTTGAAGCTGAATATCGATTCCACCTCTGTTGTGTCACATGTCGTCCAGCAGGGAGACTTGAAAAAAAAATGTTTTGTCCATTCTCCTGCTTGTCCCTCCTGTCCTTGCGTCTAAACAGTGCAGCGGCCTGGCTCAATCGTCTGCCTTTCACACTCCACGGAAGCATGTGACGCAGACTCATTACAGCAGCCTCGGGTAATCCAGTTAGAACCGTCCTCAGCCACCTACAAGAATTCACCACGCAATAAAAATGGAGGTGTATTTTATCGCTGTGTGTGTGTTTCCTATTTGTATCATTTGTGTAAGTGTGTCAGCCTGTAACGTACAAAAAAAAAGTGGTGTGTCAAGAAGTCGTGGAGTGTGTTGCTGTGACGAGTGTGTGTGTGGGTGTGTGTGTGTGTGGGGGTGAGGTTGTCCCCAGTAGCTTCACCATGAAATATGTCATGTTCCCAAACATTGTTCCAATAGTAATCCAATTTGCTGGACACTAAGGTGATCCTGTGAAAAACAATATATTTGTTGAATTTCTAGACAGTGGTTCTCAAACTGATGTCTGTGACATGGTTTAATGAAGAACTAAAACTACATTTAGTTTAGATGTTCACTATCAACTACACAATGTCAAGGACTCTTACTGAACTTAACTGTTGCTTACTAAGGTAAAATAATTTGCTAAAATACAGAAGAGCTTTGAGAATTGCATTCTATAGTGCTAAAATACAGAAGAGCTTTGAGAATTGCATTCTGTAGTGCT
>JADKLZ010000003.1:55214269-55224678 GCA_021533235.1 Biomphalaria straminea
CTAAAATACAGAAGAGCTTTGAGAATTGCATTCTGTAGTGCTAAAATTAGATCAAATGCCTTTTACAATAGCTTATCAACGCTTGCTCTACTATGTCCATCAGATACACCTAAGCCAGCTATCAAACGTTTTTCCACCACGAATGAAAATCTCTATCAATAAAAAAAAAATTGTATAAGAAAACAGTTATGAGGAGATGAACTTGCTGTTGGTTAACAATAGACTATTTTGCGAGAATGTACAGTTTTGTTTTATTTAGAACACGAAATGTTTATTTCCTAATGTTAATAGTGAATTTGATCTAGATCAGTGATTCCCAAAGTGGTCCACAGGGACCCCCAGGGGTCCACGAGGACTTCCAGGGGGTCCACGAAAGTGAAAAAAAGAATTGGGGGTCCATGACATCCAAATGGGGGTCCACGAGAGTGGATCTCATTCAAGAAGGAATTGAGTTTAATATAAATCTCACATTAATGGAATCCCCTATTATATATCATACAAATATACTTTATTATAGCTAGGCCATTAATTATTTCATGTATTATAGGAATGAAAAACTTATTTTAAATTTTAATGCCTCATTTAAATAGCTCAATTTAGTCTAGAGATAACTAATATTTAACATGGCTGAATCTAAATATAAAATAGACAGTGGTGTTAATTTTCATTTTTTTTCTTCTTTTCTCGTCGAACTTATATTGTCTATGTGTCTTTTATTCAACATTTTATGTAATGATACCATGAAACCACCTAAGCTGGAGGATCGTCGGAGACAAAGCCACCCTGATAAGATTTGAAAAACAATTGAACACTCCATAATAAAGTTTGAGAAAAGATCTACAATTGACAAAATATTTGCTTTTCAAATTTTAAGGAAAATATAATAGTTTGCTGTGTCTTAAAATATCTTGCAAAATTATGAGAATGACATACAATTAGCGAAAAAAAAAATAAATGATTTAGCCAGCCGCTGAAGTTTTTATGGGGGGAAGGGGCGAAATTGATGCCACCGCCCCCTCCCGACCCCACCATATCGGTCAACATACTAGAGGGGGGTGCGAAATAATCTAAAAATATGTAGAAATATAAAATAATTAGTATATATTATTAACATATAAGTAATAAATTCATATACCAATTGTGTGAATTCTATACTACAATTCGTCAGCTTTCGAGTTGGGGTTGGGGGCGGACGAATTTTAGTATAGAATTCACACAATTGGTATATGAAATATGAATTTATTACTTATGTTAATAATATATGCTATAAGCATGAAAGTAGCGCTATATAAAAGCTATAATAATAATAATATATACTAATTATTTTAAATTTCTACATATTTTTAGATGATTTCGCCCCCCCCCTCTAGTATGTTGGCCGATATGGTGAGGTCGGGAGGGGGCGATGGATATTTTTATGGATTGATATTATTAGAATATTTTTCAACATTATTCAATAGGTCCTTTTTTAATAGTAGGAATGGTGAGCTTTAGGTCAGGAGAATGCGTTTTTTCGGTGGAGAATGCAAGAAAACATTTTTTGGCGTCGAGGCTTCGCCATGAACCGCATTGATAAATAATGAGCTGTAGATGTCAGGAGAATGCGTTACTGCAGTGAAGTATGCAAGAAAACGTTTTTGGCGTCGGGGAAATCTACTGATGAATAATGAGCTGTAGATGTCAGGAGAATGCATTACTGCAGTGAATTATGCAAGAAAACGCTTTTGGCGTCGGGGCTTCGCCCCGAAATCTACTGATAAATAATGAGGTGTAGGCCTATATGTCAGGATAATTCGTTTCTGCAGTGACGAATGCAAGAAAACGCAAACAACATATTTCTGCAAACAATATATTTCTCTATACAGCTGGTCGAGTCAACCCTGTCTGGTAATGATTATTTTTTTATTCAAATTATTATGGCTCAAGAAATCCACGAAAAACAGCTTTTTGTGAAACCTTTTACTAAACAACAAATCTCCATGAAAAATAATCCCCGTAGCAATGGAAGTCGAGCTTGCAAACCTTTAAAAACAAAAAGTTTCCAATGTATTTATTGATAGTAAACGATACATATTAACTGTTACATAATGGGTTTAAATTTCAATTTCATTAATAAATTTTTTTGTAAAAAAAATAAATTAAACTTAAAAAATAGTTTTAAATGACTTTTTCACTCCTCATGTCACTGGTTGAAAATTATTTAAACAAAATGTTAAATTTGAAATTGATGAATTTTCAAAAATTCAATATAACTTAAACGGTGTGGGGGGGGGGGGGTCCACGGAAAACCAGAAAACATGTCAAGGGGTCCACGAGACAAAAAAGTTTGGGAACCACTGATCTAGATCTATACATTTTGAAAGAAATTGAGTTTTGACATGATATTGTGTTCACATTCTCATGTTCGAGGACCTCTGTCGTTGTGAGCTGGGGTGTCATAGGCCATCGAGAAAACAAGCAAAAAAATAATAACTTTAAAAAAAAAAAGCTTTGAAGGGAAAGCAATGTTAGATATTCAGAAAGCTTTATCTTCCCCTTTTTTTTTTATTCAAAACAGAATAATTAATTACCACTACTTGATTAATTAATGGTGTATTGTTTTTTTTATATTAATTCATGTGTTGTTATGGACAATAAATAACTGGGCAAAATTCAACTTGAACCGAGAATGAGAACTTGGAGAAAAAAAAAGTGTAAACTAAACCACCCAGACAGACAAACTAACGGAGTGACTTACTATAAGCTTTGTTAGAATGCTGTTTTAAAAGTTAACAAGTATGTATAGATTGAGGTATATATATATATATAGAGGTATATTTTTATAATTATTTATATATATATATATATATATATATATATATATATATATATATAGAGAGAGAGAGAGAGAGAGAGAGAGGTAGATAGAGAGATAAACTTTAAAGATTGTAGCAATTTTCTCCTATCTGGATTTTTTATATCAGTGAGTACAACGTTATTGGGTAGCAGGCAGAAGGAGCCTCTACAATTTGGACGCATGGGTAGACGCCACTGTTATATTCCACAAGGCCTGGCTGTCAGGTTGTGTGGTATGCGCTCTGGGCTGTCTTATAGCCGATCCCGGATTCCAAACCTGTTGTTTGTTATTCCCCGTCTTTATGTGGAAGGTTTTAGCTAGGATGTAATAATTTTCCATTCTGAAGGATTCATCCTAAACAATTTATAGTCCTCATTTTTCTTATAAATCTGTTTCGATTCTTTGACTGCCAAACCTGGAGGTAAAGACGGTCTCTATGTTTCTGACTTCTCTCTTTCCTGAACGACAGGTGTGTACAAGTAGCTACTGCAACGAACTTTAAAGTTCAAATTGTCTTATTTTCCTTGGGACACATTCCGAATTTTAATTTCTTCTAGCTGTGAAAAGGAAATCTTTTATTAATGAATTGAGTGTAAAAAGTCAAAGTGTGTAAATATTGATTTACTGACGCTTTACAAGGATACGTAAAGAAAAATGTTACATTAATAAATGCATACATTTTATAAACATTTCGTGTCAGGCTCTGGGCAGACGTAGAATGAAGCAGAAGTTGAAAAAAATGGAAGGAAGAGTGCTCTCTCTTTTCTCGTGTTTATTCCTTCAGTCTCACTGTTCTGTCACTGGGGGGCGTCAAGGTCTCAGATATTTTCTTTCCAGATCATTCTAAGTTTTCTTCAACCCTCTCTCTCTGACCTTGCTTCTACGTGTCTCTCTCTCTCCCTCTCTCCCTCTATCTCTCCCTATTCCTCTCTCTTCCCCTCCCTTTCTCTCTCTCTCTCTCTCTCTCTGTCTCTCTCTCTCAATTATACATTTTTTACAGGTAAATGTTACTATTCACCTAATGGTCTAATAATTGGTCAGTAACTATGTTTTTAAAATTATTTTTTATCTCAAATTTTTTCAATGAATTTTAAATAAGATAAAGCTGGTGTCCGTCCTTAAGTTACACTCTTTTCAACCCGTCTTCAGTTCAGTATTTCAGTATTTCGGCTAATGAGTCAAACGGTACTTTGATACACTGAGCAACAGTAAGGAAAGCAAAACACGTCATTATGATCATCCGATAATATAGAGAGACCCGTATGTATGTGTGTCGTGTGTGACTGGTGTTGGTATTTGTATCTATATTGGTACAGTAGTTACGCCGAGGTGGTCAATTGTAGTCACACAGAATTTCCATTTGGTTGGATCAGTCAATAAAATCTTATCGTCATAACTCTCACTTTGAGTAAGAGCGTGAGAGGTTCAAATCTTGTATTGCAAAAGCCTGGACATAAACCCTGCAGATTTGCATAGTGCTTGCATGTCACCATACGGGTGGAGAATTCTGGGAGACACACTTTACTTTCCGTCAAACCATGAGAAGAGTTCCCTTGATGTTATTGTTTGACTCCCACTACACTGATCCTGACGGCACTGGTTCAGATCCTGATTAGGACTGGGATTTTCTCTTTAGGGATCTTTGAGTCTCTGAGTCCACCCAGCTCTAATGGGTACCTGATATTAGTTGGGGAAAAGTAAAGGCGGTTGGTCGTTGTGCTGGCTACATGACACCCTCGTTAACCATAGGTCAGAGAAACAGATGACCTTTACATTATGTTCCCTATAGACCACAAGGTCTGAAAGGGAACATTTTTCTTTCACTGATCTGGTTGGCTTAGGGCCGAGATAGAAGACCTCTAAGACTGAGCAAATATATCTGTGAGTCTGGTGAGAGGGAGAAAAAAATCAAAATAAAAAAAAAATACTTTATTAAATCAAAGCTTATATTAGGGAAAGAGCCGTAAATTACTCACATATGTCTGAATAATCCAATAACAATCTCCCTTTTTAAATAAAGGTAGATTAATTTATTACTACAACGTATTATATAATAATTCTTTTAGTAATGTATGTATAGCCTTCAACTTCTTCAACATTGAATAATTGTGCAATTCAACTTGATCCGAGAATGCGGGTGTGAGAGAGATTACGTGAATAAGATTTGTATGTTGAATAGGGTTCAATAACATGCACACACAAAAATATTTCTTTGCTTGTAACTGTAATTATACAATAGGATTATGGAACTCCCAGTGTGCATTGTGGTCCGGACGTGGCTTCCAATCAGATGCAGGCTCAAGATTGTATGTTTTCGAATTTTTATTTGACAGATCACTTCCTACGAAACATGACGTAATCAAATTCTGTGCAGCTTCCAAGTGTTGTCGTTCCTCCCTATGATGATATTAAAATGGACAGTCGCATTAAAATAATAAGATAAAGGGGACACATTCCAACCATAATTAAAATTAAAAATATTGAGAAAAAAGTCAATCCATTTACCCCTTTAATGGTCTTTTATGCAGATGGACGCCCTAAAGCTGCATTATAAAATTAGACCTCCATCAGTTTATGCGCGTCAAGAAATCGTTCACAGCACGCGCCGATGTAGGTCAAATAATAGAAATTTGTGCGTGAATTTGAATTGACGTTTGTTTTCGAAATACGAATAAAAAGGCGAAAAGAATTGTTACGTTTTATGTCATAAACTCCAAGGCCTAGTAATATAATATTTCATTGTATTACAATGATATAAACTAGAGTAGCTAGCGTTTATCAAACTGATGCGCGCGCATCCCCCAAGGAGAGAGACATGTACTGGAGAGTTGGGTGCAAAGTGGGGCTTTTCTCAAGGACAAAAACAAAATCTAAAAAAAATACATTGTTGTTATAAAACAATTGTTGAGAAAAAACTAAAAAAAATGATATTATTATTGTCGGGATGAATTTGTGTCTGTTAGTGCCGTCCAATTTTACTTGTACAGTGCACCTGGGATGTATGAGCGAATGACTGGGAGGGTGTATGTCTGCGTACGGGCAGTCGGTAGTGTGTGAAGTTATGTAGAGATAATAAGTTTTTAGTGTTTTCATAGTGACATGTCCCGGTGGCTGAGTGGTAAGGCGTCTGGCTACCGAACCGAGGGATTTTGGATTCAAATCTTGATGAGTACTGGTCTTTTGAATTTCCTGATTTTTTAGGACGCTGCTGAGTCCACCCAGCTCTAAATGGGTACCCGGCATTAGTTTGGAAAAGTAAAGACGGTTGGTCGTTGTGCTGGCCATATGACACCCTCGTTAATTGTTGGCCATTGAAACGTACTTTGCTGAGTTTTTTCTATAGTTACATCAGATTCAGAGAAAGCCTTGACAGTGGTGGGAAACTAGTTTAGATGTACGGAGACTAATCGCTACAGAAGGTCTGAGTACTGACCTGCAACGTCATGTGGGCAGACCAATAGCTGGTTGTCACGTCGTACAGAATTTTGACGTGACAACGAGCTATTGGTCTAATTTGCCTTCAGGTTGTGACGTTGCTGGTCAGTGTTTAAGCCTTGTATAACGACGTCTCGCTCAAGGCGGCAGCCAGTGTTTGCTTAAATCAATCTCTACAAACGTCCCAGCCGTCATCAGGATCCAAACACACGACCAACACATCACAATGACAGCGCTCTACTCACTGACCATTCAATCTGCTTATCTGCTCCCTCAGCTAGTTCAACAGACCGTTCCTGTTAGGTCAGCTGGTGTTTATACACCTCTTTAAAGCATTGGTCAGTGTCAGTCTGTGGCGGTCAGTCTTTCGTTTGACTAACCAAGAACAGATGGAATAATAAAACAAGTAAAGTCAGAAGATCAACATTAAAAGTAACACTTCCTCCCCCCCCCCACACCCTTTTCCAAAAAGAAAACTTCCCTCCACCCCATCCCTAAAAAAGTCCCACACAAATCCCTGAAAAATAGCCCCCCTCAACTCTCCCCCCTCTCCCCCGTTTAAAAAAAACGTGAATTTAGGACCAGACATCTGGCTAGACACTTGCGGAGTCGCAAATCTCGTGTGAAATGTAAATCGAGAGTTTCAGCGAGAGCTCGTGCGAGACGTTGCGCTATGAGGCTCCAGCTAAGAATTCTCTTAAAGCTCTTCTCTTAAGTGAGATAGAAGTTTTCAAGAAAGGAATACCTATTATTGACTCAAACAACATTCTTTTTATTCTCTCCCTTGCCGCATCGCAATCGTAAAAATAGAATCGAAACCTAATTTTCGGTAATAGCTCAGCTCTAAAAAAAAGAAAGAAAAATGGAAGCCATCTTTGCTCTCCTGACCTACTTTCTGATATTTGCACTGCGCCCATTGGTTGTATAATATAATGATGCCGTCCCATTGCTTTGTACTTCAAAATACACCCTTTTGGGAGATATTTACGTTGACATAAGTCCATTACTGGGCTTAAGTATATCATTATAGAAGTTTTTTATTACTCGGCCATTGAGTATTTGAATATGAAAATGAATGCTGGGAAGTGGATAGGTACCTCTGCTACATGTGTAGTGGGGAAGGTAAGAGTTATCTCGCCAAGTCCTCGGCAAATGTCCTATAAGCCTGCCTAAGAGCTGCCGAATTCTGCTTCGACGAAACGGGAAAGCCTTTTGCTCTAGATGCAACCATTCACGCAACCATTAGTTCTATTTAGGGCTTTTAAAAGGGCGTATTTAAGCATTAGGGTGCCTAATGGTAAAACTCTTCGCTTGGCTACCAAACCGAGGTTTAGGCTGTAAGAATATAAGTTGCGCAAGAAAAAATGAATAAAAATATTTCCTGTTGCCCTCTTGAGAGATTCTCAATCTAAATTATTCTAGATGAACTAAAAATGAATTACATGATTGATTGATAATAAGTGAAGATATTTTACATAAAATAAGCCATGCTGCCTGGTCGAGCGGTTTGAACGCTGGACTGTCGTTTGGATTTATCGATGGTCCCGGGTTCAAACCCTGCCCGCTCCCATCCCCCGTCGTCCAGCCGGAGATTTGGACTAGGAAGTAATTATCTTCAACTCTGTCGGAACATCCAAAACATGTAAAACATTTTACAAACATTTGCTATTGTAAGAGTGCATTCTAATATATTTACTTCTGAAATACTCGTGTATGTTACAGCTGTTAAACCGATGGTGTGCTGTTATAGACTACATAACAAAAAATTAAAAAACATATTTGATTTGTTTGCAAGCTTTATTAAATCTTTATCAAGTTTCATTTCTACTGTAGAAATAGTTTATTACTGAGCAAAGTTCTTTTAATGTACCTAAAGTATTCACAGAGCGACGGTTTTGAAGAAAAAACTTGGCAGCTGAGAATTAGTGCTGGCCTCTATGTACGAAAATAAAAAGAGTATGTGTGTAGAAAGGGAAGTAACACCCTGGCACTGCCCGCCACAAATGTCAGTTTGAAGCTGTGGCATTATTTAAGGGCCATTTTGTTTGGCTTATAATGACCAGCCTAGTCTGGACAACCTGTGATTGGCTCCCTATCTCGAAAGTCGTGGCAACAAATTCTATATATTTACACTCGCCTCTAAATGTCCTCGCTCGAGTTCTTTCATTTTTTATGTTCAATTGTTTTGCGCCTTTGCATCTAATCATCACTCTCCAGATTTTTCGAGAGAGGGGAGAGAAATGCGCATTTCTCCATTATCATTTCTTGAGTTTGGCGTTTCCCTAAATATAGGCATTAGGTTTATTTCAAAGTTGGCTAATACTGACGAGTTATTTGAGAAAGCTCTTGATGTTGAGAGGAATCTTTTGATGCTATCTAATATATAAAAGGAAAACAAAGGCGTATGTATGTATGTATGTATGTATGTATGTCCCCGTATAGAAATCAAAACCATTTCACCGTTCTTGACAAAACTTGACAGAAATGTTCCTTGGGTACTAACTTAGACCTGTATGTATGAATTGTAGCCCTAAAACAAACTTAAAACCCTAAAAAAAATAAAGTTTCCCAAGTCTATTACAGCTATACTATTTTATGAACTAGGCTTTGTTTACAAATGTTGACATGAGAAAAAGATCGAAAGGATTTAGATCTAGATTATTCTAGATCTAATTTTAAGAAATACACTTTGCACTTATAGATTTTAACTTTGACGCATGAAAATACAAAATATAGTCTAATGATTTAATTATTTAACAAAATTAACCTTCGAATTTGTGTTTCAAAAGGATTTTTATATAAATTCGTTCTTTGTATCTGCGAATATAAAAATCCTGTTGAACATAGTTGCATTAGACATTACCGAAAGGTTACAAATCTCTCTATTCCTAGATCTAGGTCTAGAGCTAAAGATGATAGAACTTCTCTTCGCAAAGATAGTTTAAAGCTTTAATACTTGAACATACTAATTATAGTCCATTCATTTCATAGTTTAATCAAATTAACATTGAAATTTGTTTTCTAAAGCATTTTTACATGATTGCAACTATTATCCTATTATCGCGTAAAATAAGGTCAAGTTTCAATTTATAGCTCCATTAATGATTTCTTTTTTAACGTGAATTCGCGCATTCGCTTTACTTTAAATATCATTATTTTCTTTGTTTCTAATGCACAATATCACTGACTACATCAGCATTACGCAAATTAAGACCCGCGGACAGCGGGTAATATCTGTCTAGTATTACATAAACATAAGAGAGAAATACAAAAAGATATCTGCATTTTTTTGTGTTAATTTTTTCTTATTTTGAAATTTCTTTAAATATTTGTTTTTTGAGAAATTGTATGTTCAGATTTTGTTTAAAATAAAAACTTTTAAATGTTAATAAATAATTAAATTTGGAGAAGCCAAGCCATTGGACTCGAGACAAAGATATACTTTCTCAACACAATCGTCAACATGTTCATGTGAGACATGGAAGTCATCTGTCAAAATTGAGAAGAGACTAAATGTGGCTCAACAAAAATGGCTGAGACGGATTTTGAGAGTCAGTTACACAGATCGGGTCTCAAACAAGGAAATCCTATGCCGAACTGGGAGTCGAACACTCAGTGAGGTTGTGATAGAACGTCGCATGAGGTTTGCGGGACATGTTCTACGACAAAATGAACTACGCATACCAAGAATTGCGATGACATGGAGGCCAATACGAGGAAAACGCAAACAGGGACGTCCTCGTATAACTTGGCGTCATACCTTCATGGAGGAGCTCAGAACAGTGGACACCAGATGGGAGGAGGCTTCAGACATTGCCAATGACAGATCTTCATGGAGACAGCTTGCCGCCCAATGCGCCGAACGGCGCGGGAGGACCTAAGTCTAAGTAAATAAGTAAATAATTAAATATGTACTTGAGTTTTCTATAAAGACTCATGTCATATACCAACTCGTCGTGTGGTATACGCTCTGGATGGTTTCGATGGACCCGTGTGCGAACTCTGCCCGTCGGAATCTCTCCAACTCAAAACTGATAAAACATGGAAACATGTATAACAAGATAGAAGAAGTATTTTGTTTAACTAGATTGAGATTTTTCCTCTGAAATAGAAGCTGCTAAATTTAGATTTTTCCTCT
>JADKLZ010000003.1:55275800-55287007 GCA_021533235.1 Biomphalaria straminea
ACACACACGTGGATACACACACACGTGGATAAACACACACGTGGATACACACACACGTGGATACACACACACGTGGATACACACACACGTGGATAAACACACACGTGGATAAACACACACGTGGATAAACACACACGTGGATAAACACACACATATGAATACATATACATATATAGACATACACATCAGGGCTGTTCTTAGATAATCAGACAATAAGGTTTAGCTAATTTTTCGGTTTGCAAGAGTTCTACAAATACATTCTGTACAGTAAAGGTAGGCCCTCTTGTTTGAGTATTAAAATAAATACAAAGCTATTGGCTTAACACCAATTTTAAAACTTATATAATAAGAGTTGAGAAAAAAATGGAAAAGTTAAACAGGAAATACCAAATGTAAAAATCATCCACTATTTTGCAGCTCCTGAAAGGCCAAGAGCAGCTATTGATTTTGCATGGTCTGTCTTTCTGATGCTTTGAAAAACCCTACTTCACAGTATTTTTTAGCAAAGTTTAAGTGCAACGGCTACATTCTTATATTACAAAGCTTTTATTAACTCAGTCTGTCAGTCTGTCCGTCTTTCAGAAAGCAACATTTTACCATTTTGTGTTTTCCCATTTCCCATTCTGTAATCAAGTTGTAATTTTGCAGAATTATTTAAACTATGGTTTTTAAATATCGCTACTATCATGCTGATAGCATGTTCAGGGCGCTTTGGTTCATTTCTCATTTGTAGGCCAGTGGGGGAGGGGGATATCTAGGAGAAGGTTTTCTGTGCTGCCTTTGGACTCTCAGTAATCAACTCTGCCAGAGTTGATCCCCCTTCATTGGTAGTCAAGCCAAGCCAAGTTCAAGCGCACTTAGTCTCTCGACTACATTGTCGATGACAACAAATTAATAAAAAAAATATAGTACTTTGTATAACATAAGTTACATAACTTAACAATTAAAATATAAAAAAAAAAAAATTTGGTAAAAGCACCTACAACCGTTTACATAATGCGTTAAATAATGCCTATATATATGGTAAATGATTATCTCCCCTTTAAAAGCAACAGGAGTTTTAATAAGGGAAAACCTCAGAATTTACGCTATTAAATTTTAGCTTATCATCATAGCAATCCTTAGGCCTGTTTTTGGTTTGGTTCCTTAGATAGCAAATACTCCTTATCTTGGAACCAAAATAAACGTCAAATTAAATAAAATTTATAACATTATTAATTGCCTAAAATTAGGTTTGATTTATAATGCATACTAATTAGGTTTTTCTCTACAAAAAAACTGCTTGCATAAATGATTTTAAAAAATTAGATTTTGAGCTTTTAGAAAAAATAAGTAGCCTTTGCATCAGAACTTTGAATAATCTATATTATCGTGATGTCAGATTTTCATTTTATCTTCTACTTTCTGAGCACTAAACGAGACGGACGGACGGACAGACAGACAGACGGACAGACAGGCCACAGAAAGTAATAGCGTCTTTTTCATTATCGGGCGCCGCTAAAAATGAACAAATTAGTTAATCAATTAGTGGTAATTTTTATTTTGTTTTATATAGAAAAATAAGGGAGATAAAACTTGGAATATTGAGAGATATAGCAGCATTTTAATGGTGCGCTCTCTTCACTTAATATACGCTTTGTTTTTCTTTTGTTTTGTTTTCAAGTATTTTAAAAATATGTTGCTTGTTTTCAGTCTGGGACAAGCAGCTACAAAGAAAACAGTGTTTGTTATTTTATCATTAAAGTTTAAACCAGTGATTCCCAACGTGGTCCACAGGGACCCCCAGGGGTCCACGAGGACTTCCAGGGGGTCCACGAAAGTGAAAAAAAGAATTGGGGGTCCATGACATCCAAATGGGGGTCCACGAGAGTGGATCTCATTCAAGAAAGAATTGAGTTTAATATAAATCTCACATTAATGGAATCACCTATTATATCATACAAATATACTTTATTTATACTTTATTATAGCTAGGCCATTAAATATTTCATGCATTATTGGAATGAAAAACATATTTTAAATTTTAATACATCATTTAAATAACTCAATTTGGTCTAGAGATAACTAATATTTAACATGGCTGAGTCTAAATATAAAATAGACGGTGGTGTTAATTTTCAATTTTTGTTTTCTTCTTTTCTCGTCGAACTTATATTGCCTATGTGTCTTTTATTTAACATTTTATGTAATGATACCATGAAACCACCTAAGCTGGAGGATCGTCGGAGACAAAGCCACCCTGATAAGATTTGAAAAACTATTGAACACTCCATGATAAAGTTGAGAAAAGATCTACAATTGACAAAATTTGTGCTTTTCAAATTTTAAGGAAAATATAATGTTTTGCTGTGTCTTAAAATATCTTGCAAAATTATGAAAATGACATACAATTAGCGAAAAAAAATGAATGATTTAGCCAGCCACTGAAGTTTTTAAAACTATTTTGCACAAAGCTGCATCTGATATTTGCTAAGAATTCTTCTAAGGAACAAATAGTTCAAAGGTCTATATATGAACCGAGTTGTGCCTGTCATGAGACATTTTTTGGGCACATATTCGTTTATTTATCGATAAAGAAATTCACGACAAAATTTCGTTTTGTGAAAACTGATAATCGACAATAAAGTTGAATACATTTGATGTTTTGAAGGAATTGCTCGAAAAAAAAGCAAACCCTGTAACTATTATATCAGTAGCAACAAATGGAGCAGTAGTAGATCTTGATTGCAGGAATATCTTCAATTTGTTATCAACGCAGTTATGAGAAAATACATACGCAATTACTTGCTCAAATGTGAATAGAAAATGACAAGAACTATCATCAGTTGAATCAAAAAGCACCAGGAGAGGACCAAATTACAGCATAACTAATTCTCAGCACAAAGGAGTGCATGATGTGTGTGTGAAAAATTGTTATATTTAACTATATAACTATATTTGCATAGTGTAGTTTTGTCTAGTTATAACTTTAACAAAAAGAAATGTAGACTGTACAGAGTTAAGTATTTGAAATTGAACTTAATTACTTCCTTGTCAAACAAGAGAGTGTTAATGTGCCATTTTTTATGATGCAGTGCTCCTATTTCTTCTCTGTGGTTCTCATAGAGCTTATTAGTTATAATGATCTTAATTTTTAAATTATTTTTTCTCCATTGGGCCATTCAATAGGTATTCCAGCTCCTTCGTTTGTGGTGGCTTTCTGAGAACAATCGATAAAAACTCTGTTAAGGCAATGGTATTGTAGAAGATTTCACTAAATTCTTTAGCTCTGTTGGAATATTGCTAAATATTTCTTTCTTCTAATGTAAGTCTTTGCAAACAACATATTTCTGCAAACAATATATTTCTCTATGCAGCTGGCCGAGTCAACCCTGTCTGGTAATGATGTTTTTTTTTTAATTCAAATTATTATGGCTCAAGAAATCCACGAAATCAGCTCTTTCTGAAACCTTTTACTAAACAACAAATCTCTATGAAAAATAATCCCCGTAGCAATGGAAGTCAAGCTTGCAAACCTTTAAAAACAAAAAGTTTCCAATGTGTTTAGTGATAGTAAACGATACATATTAACTGTTACATAAGGGGCTTAAATTTCAATTTCGTTAATAAATTTATTGTAAAAAAAATGAATTTAACTTAAAAAGTAGTTTTAAATGACCTTTTCACTCCTCATGTCACTGGTTGAAAATTATTTAAACAAAATGTGTAATTTGAAATTGATGAATTTTCAAAAAATCAATATAACTTAAACGGGGGGGGAGGAGGGGGTCCACGGAAAACCAGAAAACATGTCAAGGGGTCCACGAGACAAAAAAGTTTGGGAACCACTGGTTTAAACCAAAAGGCGAAACAATGTTTCCGATACAACAATTGATGACGTCTTTAATCGCATTCCCCCAAACCCATTGCGAAATACTCTCTAACGAATCGTCGTCTGAGCAGTTGCTGAATTTTTTTTATTCCACCGCTGCATCTCGCTTTAATATGATGATGACGTCATTAGCTCCTTGCTCCCGTAAAGATGTTTATCATCGAAATAGGTCATCGTCGATGATAGACTAATAACTTCGGGCACTCGTCCAGTTTGGTCCAGTATTGTCCAGTGTATCACTGTGACGGCTAATCATCTTTTAACGAGAAGACGGGATGTGCCCGGACAGGAGGACCATGCCCGGAAGCTAAATGATCCCCCTTGGGAGGAAACCCTTTCTCGTGTACCTCCCCTTTAAACTGTTTGTACCGAATTAGCGCTGGAGTGACTTCCACCAGAGAGAAGCTTATAAGCCCCATTGTCTCCTGGTGTTATGGCGGTCGGATGATGAAGTGCGGCCAATTACTTTTGTCGGTAGCTTGGTCTTGTGAGAGACTTGTTTACTGGAGATTGAAGGACTGAATCCCGATATATCATTGGTACTGTTCTTGTAGAGATGATTTTCGGTGATTCCTTTCACTAGTGTTTCTATTTAAATATAGACCTATGATTGTCTATTTGCAGAGCTTCTGGTGATTATGGCTTATATTTATCTTCCATACGATAAAGTCTAGTATTTAATATATGTTTTAGTATAAAAAAATGCACACATAAATAGATAAAAAAGCATAGTCAAGACGACTAGGATATCTATGGCATACAATAAAGAAAAAGGGTTGAATTTCGTATGCAAAATGGGCAGCAACTTGAGGCAAAAATTATCAGGGAAGATAAACGCAAAATTTAGTTACATTAAAAAAAATATTAAAAGATAAATCAAAAGGAGGGGAGAAATACAGTATCAATATTAGATTAAATAAGAAAAAAACTATATGCCCCTTTCTCGGCTATCATGTAGGACAAATAGAAAAGAGGAACATCTAGTCCAATTGATAAAATGTCTCTTTTTGGTCTATCCCACTGGCTAAAAATTGAAATGATTATTGTGGTGCAGTAAATATAGATCTATCTTCAACAGCGAAATATCACCGAATTATCAACTATTTTAATTTGAAAATACATTTTTCAGAGGTTGTCTATTCACAAAGCCACCAAAGACTAATTGGATAAGTTTGACTAGTGTTTACAACTCCACGTTATGTAATTACTATGACCGTGACATTTCACGTCTCGAGAGACGATCTTTTTTCTTTGCAACTTCTTCTGTGACTCAAGACTCATCCTTGATGCACAGCTGTGGTCACGGGTAAGTAATCACCAGGCGCCGTTGCATTTTCACCCTTCTTTCTGCATCTGTTGTGTATGGCATCTGCAATCCGAGACCCTTCCTTTATGCTCGCTCTCCTAGTGGAAATGCTAATGACTGTAAGAATTTAAATTTATCAATCCTAATGTAATTTGTTTACTATTATTATGTTTCTTACATTGCTTACATTGATATAACACAAAAAAAAAAAAAGCTTCGCGACGATTACGATTGAGACCGATTTCTGCTTGAGACCGATTTCTTCTTGAGACCGATTTCTGCTTGAGACCGATTTCTGCTTGAGACCGATTTCTGCTTGAGACCGATTTCGGAGTCGAACGGTGCAGGACGACCTATTAAGTCTAAGTAAGCGACTAAGAAGTGGATTGAATGTAATGATTTCATTACTTCTAGAACGTAGTACCGACAAAAGAATATTTTGATTTTATGTACTGATGCTTACTTGATGGCTAGTTTTGTTTTTGTTTTACTCAATGTAGGGAAAGGGGCCCCACAATCATATTCTTCAACTAGGGCCCACGTGTACTTTGCTACGCCACTGTCTTCAATGTAACCAGATTGAGGGTCAATACTAAAATTGGAATTGTTTTAATTAGGGAACAGCTCACCGCCCTCATGTTTCGCTGTTGAACCTACTCAGCTTATGGCTCAAGTCTCCAGACTGTCTACTGCATGCCAAAAGTTTTCATTATCCAGAGGATTGCGATTATGGATTACGCAAAATGCAGTTTTTGTATTTTAGGCTAGTAGGCCTATTTTGGTTTAATGTTTAAGCCAAACCTATAGCATTTAGCAGTCGGTCGATGTTGGATTTACCATCCCTTAATTCAAGTTAAGATTCTTAATCGACTTTAAAGTCTGGTGGAAGAAAAAAGATGCTTTTATGCTTTATCTGTGACCGTGGAAATTTGCCAAGTCAAGTTATAAGAGAAGTTGCAGAGAAAGAGATTCTCTTTCGAGACGTCAAAAGCAACATGTATCTTAACTTATCTTATAAATTATAGAAGGTACTTCTAAAGAGAAAGAGGTATATATACAATCCAATAGAAAAAGGGGATTTTTTCTTGATCCAATTAAGAAATAATTTTGTTCTTATATACAACCACATATAGTGTTACTTTGTTTGATGTGTAGAATGATGAAACCATGAGCTGGTCTGTCATACGTTTTGTTAAGAACTCACGAGGGTAAGAGTTGAACGTGTGACGGATCAGAGACGCAGGAGAGTAAAGACTTGTATTTTTAGTGAATTTGATATAGTTTACATATAATTTCATTTTGTTAATACTAGATCTATATCTATACGTATGTATAAGTTAATAACATTTATATTAAATTTTGTATTGAGAAAGAAGCTGGTTCAAGTAATTTCAAGTTATTCCATTAAATATATAGTAGGCCTACGCCTAAAACGGTTTAGTTGTTTGGAGGCACAAACCAGCAACCAACCGACAATCAGACATTTGACGCTAGAAGCTATTATTTTATTCTTTGTAAATGCTATTCATAACTGTAATCGCCTTTCGAGATGGGGAACCAAGTTATTTAGACAAGCTTTACCTAGTTTAACCTTTGTTGAATCTCTAAATGCATGACGCGTAAGGCGTAATAATCTTCTTTTCTTTGAAGTAATGTCTTTATATATAAGATATGATACAACTAATGTTAAACATAACAATAGATAGAATATCACTAAAAGATAACTTTTTAAAAAGTTGTGGAACATTGAGACAAGTAACTCCAGATTCCAAATAAAATAAATATTGTGCTTCATTAGTAATCTCTATACTCCTAAAATGTTGACAATCTTGGACACTGAATGCTAATTCTGAAAGAATAATTCAATCTTCTAAGTGTAAATGTTACAGAAAACATTTGGGTATCAAACACCGGACAAAGAAAAAAAAGTTGTGCACTTTTAAAATCTGGCAAAAATAAGAATCTCATCAATACTATGAAGAGATGAAAGCAGAGCTGGTTTGGTTATATTGTAAGACATGAGTCACTGTCAGAAGTCATCCGATAAGGTACAGTGGAGGGAGCATGAAGGAGGTCGTTTAGAGAAAGGCTGACAGGACATCATGAAAAATATAGACCGGCCTCGCTTTTGATATTCTGCGATCGACTGACTGGAAAGAGTTGCGGGATTTGTTTACGAAAACCTTTAAAGAATACATATGACGCAATGCAAGACACTTGTAATAATAAAAATAGTGTAAAATAGTGCCCGTGAAAGTTGTTTTCAAAGGGACATAGCTCTACATATAACTTAAACTCCAATTGTAACTGCGATGCTTTCCCTTGGTAACAAAGTAGGCCTCCCACGACTTACAAAGTTCTCGTATACAAAATATGGGCACAAAAATACCTGTGTGAAAATAATATATTTCACATGAATAAGGATTTCCATACATTACATGTATGTTTTAAATTTATAGTTGTATTATGGTAAACATGATAATTTTTCATCTTTAATTTTTTTTAGTAATTTGACATTTATGCACTTGACTATATAAAAAGAAAAAATAATAAGTCTTCAATAAAAGAAATCAAGAATTCATTGTTTGGTGTATCAAGATGGCGTCTTACGCGGATGAAATGAAAAAGTTCTTCGAAGCTAACAGCAGAACACGCGATGTGCAAGCGCATACAGCGAAAGTTCATTCAGTAGCATGGAGCTGTGATGGACGTCGCCTTGCATCTGGTTCATTTGACAAAACAGTATGCATTTACATGTTGGACAAAGATCGATTGGTAAAACTCTTTTACACTTCTTCAAGTCCAAGTCAGTTGTCTTGCAAAAGTAATAGATAATTATAGGGAGGTGAAATAAAAAAAATTATCTTTGAAAAAACAATTTTTCGTTAGTACATCGTTAAAATACTTTAAAAGAACTTTCCAATGGTGTATAAATTATGACTGTATGTTTAACAGTTAGAAAGTTATGAATTTTTTTGTGTCGTTTTTCACTAACACTGCTTGTCACAGACGAACGAATACAAGAGCCCGCCCGGGCTTTTGCAAGAACTGACTGGACACACCCACTGTGACCCACCGCTTAAAAAGTAAAAAATTGGTATTGAGTTTCGTGGAGGAAAAAATCTACTTATTAAATAAGAAATTTAATCTATAGTTGATCTCGCATTCGTAGTAAATTTCTAGCTCACAAATCGGATTTAATTTATAATTATTTATGAACTTTAGTTGTTTAAAATGCAAATATCGATGAGATAAACAAATGATCGGGTCTAGATCTACAAGTAATGTTAGAGAGGCGTGGATAAAATGGCGGCAATGTGATGGCAAAAAAAAACAAAATATAAATTATATTTTAAAAGTGGGATCAAAATCGCCTGAAACTATTTTTTTTCAAATGCGTTTTTAAAAAAATCGCAAGGTACAAAATCTTTAAAACTTATCTAAATATATAGCTAATAATATCTGCTACAAGATTATAATTTCACTTCTTGTTGACTCACGATATCTTCTATGAAAAAAAATAAAAACGGGAAAAGTCCATTGGGGTCAGTACAATATTTTTTTTTTTTTAGTTTGGACGATGCTAGCGATATATCGATCTGAAAATTGGTAGGAATATAGCCAGACACATGTACTATTAGCAGGAATAATTTCAACACTTGACGACTTACCAATAATGAGTATCAGTAAAAATAAAAATGTATATTATATACTTTCAATGCAAAATATTAATATTACAATTTTATTTTTCAAAAAATTTTCATAAACAAAAATGTTCTTCATCATCAAAAGTAATCGGATTCACTTCTTTAGGCAATGATATCTTTGCATATACTGAGCATTTAATCGATTTCAAACCAAGACCTATGTTAGAAGTAAGGAAACCCCCCTCTCAAGATTTTACAGTATTTTTGGACACGAGAATTTGTGGGATTTCACATAACTATTGTATTATATATATCTATATTATATTTCTCAAAAGAATTAGGTCAGACGTGCAACAACACAATGCAACAACAAGTAAATAGGGAAGATCCCGTGGCGCACGCACCACGGTGTGCATGGACCCAATCCGCACCGCACTATTTCATTCACAAAATAGCATAGACCATGGAACTATACTAATAGTTCCATGCATAGACATAAAGAAATCAATAGACCGGGAAGAGGAAGTAACTTCGTGAAAACACATGTATATATATATATATATATCTACTATTGAATTACAAAAGATTTCAATAATTTCCGGAGATTTCCAGGACTTTTTCATAGGTCTATATTTAATAACATTTCAGGAGATATCGCAGGGGCTCCTGGTAAATCAAGAGGCAGCTGGAAATCTGTTATATGTTATAAAATGGTTTAATTTAATAATGTATACATCTAAAATCTGTTCCTAGATCTAGATCTAGATCTAAAACTCGAATTCAACTCTAAGAAGATTATAGAACTTCTCTTCGCAAGTATAGTTTTATGCTTTAGCACATGAACATACTAATTATAGTCCATTTAATCAAATTAACATTCAAATTTGTTTTGCTTAAGCATTGTTACATGAGTGCATCTATATTCTTAATATCGCATAAATTAAGGTCAATTAGCCATTTTTTTAATCTCCATTCATAGTATTTTTCATTCATGAATTCACGCATTTTTACTTATAACAAGCAAATGGGAAGATCCCATGGCGTACGCACCACGGTGTGAATGGGAAATAATATATCCAAAGCCGCACTATTTTCATTCACAAAATAGCATAGCATATATTTTTTTTAATTTAAAAAGATTTTAATAATGTCCGGAAATTTCCAGAACTTTTTCGACCGGCGGCATAGCATTTAATAACATTTCAGGAGATTTCCAGGGTGCTCCCGGTAAATAAAGAGGCCGCGGGAAATCTGTTATGTTTTATAAAATGGTTCAATTTAATCATTTATATACCTAAAAAATTAGCACGGGTCCAAAGAAAGTTAGGGACCCACTGTGGTCGCATATGTTGCAGTGCCTAAGGCCTGCCCTGGAAAATAGCGGCGTATGCTATGCCGCCGGTCGACTATATATATATATATATTTATATTTCACTATTTTCAGTAGTGACTAGATTTTTAAGTCTAAGACAGTCTAAGTCTATTTTAATTTCAGTATTTCACTAGGACTAGATTACTAGGTTGTAATGTAGTAGATCTAAAGTAGGTCTGTTTACAATCTTTAAGATTTATAATAGAAGGCCGTTCAGTCCGCCTGAAAAATCGTCTGTATTTTTTTTGTACAATTTCGCGGCGAAACGAGGTTAGGGTATCCCATTTTCTATTTAAAAGCCTCATGCTCATGTAAGTACAAGTCGTATATAGGCATGTGATACATCGTTGTACGCAGAAATGGATGACCTATCAATATCTGTTTGAAATTTGAAGATATCTTAAGCGAGTACGAAACTGTTGCAGGGTGAAATTTTGGTTTTATAATAACTTTGTATTCTGTGGACCTGGAATAAAATTTCAAACATCGTTTTAAAGCTCATCAATTGCTGATTCTATGTGTGTAATTAGATTTTTTTAAGTATTGAGGATTACAGCGGCTTTTGATCGAATGAAATCGTTTATTTTGGTCCAATCAAATCACTCGCCTTGACTTGCGCAGCCCTCTTTTTTTTCCCCTTCGCGTCATTCGCGGCGTCTATAACAGGTCACGTGACCGGGCGCAGCCAATCCTCTTGTGCTTACCGGCTGTATAGATCTAAATGGGTCAATTTAATTTTTTTTTAAATCGTGTTTATCAATGCATTTAGCTGTAAAAACAAACAAATTTAGTTTATTTTGTATTTATTTAATTATACATTTGATTTTAGGCCATTTTTTAATGTCATGATCATAACTCCAATAAGTCGTATCATGTACATTAGAATTAGATCTAGACATCGGCAGATGGGGGGGGAGTGGCATTTATGAATGCTATGATGGTGAATGTATTTTCTCACTTAAAATATTATTTTAAAATATTAAATATTGTTGTCAACTTGTCCCCCCCCCC
>JADKLZ010000003.1:55298663-55333686 GCA_021533235.1 Biomphalaria straminea
CAACCAGCTTTGTGGTCCTATTTGGGACTTAGGCCACCAACCAGCTTCCTCTGGAGGTCTCAGTTCTTGGCAAGTATCTCCAATTGTCCCCACATCTTGCACATCTGTTTTGTATCTCCATTTTAAA
This sequence comes from Biomphalaria straminea, assembly GCA_021533235.1. Classification (NCBI taxonomy): domain Eukaryota; kingdom Metazoa; phylum Mollusca; class Gastropoda; family Planorbidae; genus Biomphalaria; species Biomphalaria straminea. The sequence goes on from JADKLZ010000003.1 coordinate 55,298,791, forward strand.
TCAAGATGGCTGCCTGGTCTTGAGATAAGCGCTGTGACTGTTATTCTGTCTTCTTGATGGTCCTGACTCTATAGTACTTTATACCCACTGCCACCATCCTGCCAGAGGTTTTGGGATGGTTGTACATTATCTTCAACTCTGAAAGAACATCAAAAACGTTAAAAAAAATGTATTGCCATGTATTTCTGGTCCAGCCTTTCTTTGGGGGTTCCAGTGTAGGGCTTGTCTCATGTTTTATGCAGGCTTGCGAAGGGCATTGCCTATTTATTGCTTGCCAGCCAGCGTCTCTGAAGAATATTTTCTTCAAGAAATGATTTTACAGATAAATAAAATTAAATACATTATTTGAAGTTAAATAAGCTCTTTTTAGAATTGCAATGAAATAGTAGCACAGGAACCAGATAGTAGTTATGCAAAAGTGAAGTGATTTTGGTTGTAGTGCATTTGTACAAAAGACATTAAAGTTCAAAATGGTTAAAATATTTTTTATTTTTTTTTTATCTTTTATGTTTTATATGTACTGCATATTTTTTTTTATGACCCTGTTTACATTATAAAGGCAATATCTTCGATTTAGGAATGGTTGCAGTGATTTCATAACCCAGTTGTGACGTACATTTTGTCCCAGGTTATTCAGACAAATCCGTCAGCCTACACACGGACTCTATCCACACAACAATCGTGACAGTCTTGTGGAGCCTAGCCACTATCTCTAAATGGAACGTGGACTGAAGTTTAAAAGTGTCCTCTTCAGACCTTGCTATGTGGCCAGCACAACGACCAACCGCCTTTACTTTCCCCAACTAAAGTCAGGTACCCATTAGAGTTGGGTGGACTCGGGCGCCCTAAAAATCCCGAAATTCAAAATCCGAGTTTTCACCGGGATTCGATTCAGGTTTGGAAGCCAAGCGCTTAACCATTTGACCACCGCGCCCCCGGACTGAAGTTTAGAGGGGCCTAATAGAACCACGTGACGGTACGGACTTTGCCTGTATAGGTTTGTATTCAACAGTAAACAATGAATCCCACTGGGTTGATTTCTACAGCAGCACTCCAGGTGCAGAGAATCTTCAGAAGTATGTAAACAGCATGTGGTAGAAAAAAAAGTTAGAATGGATTGAATCTTCATGTACATGAACAATAAAGAGATTGAACAACCATTTGTTTAAAAACAAAAAAATGTATGCAGATCTGATGTAGGTTACATATCATACATTTTGTCCGTATTCTACATAAAAACTTGTTTTAGTTGAAAACTTTACATTATGAGATATGCAAAAACTTAAAACCTAATGTAAAATTATAAATAAAAATGTTATAAATTATTTATTTTCACATCATTTCATTTTTCCACGAACTTTGTAAGTAAAAATATACAAATCATTATAGTAGGAATTTAAAAGTGAAGAAGCGATTTGTTCTTCCAAACTCTCGCCTGTAGGCGTCCAAAAGCGTTACTGGCCCTGGCCAGACGTTTTTCTGAATCTTCTGGCTAAAATGTACTAGTGCACACATAGTACACAAATAAAAACACTGCAAAGAACTTGATAACTCAACGTTCAGCTTCATATAACTTTACTCACTATTAACTCTAATAATTCGTCACAACATGTAAAGTAGAAGACAGCACAATATCTGATTGTTAATAGTTCGTTACACTTCGTTGCAGTTAATGTTTTCTCAACTTGAATAGAGCCGTATTCAATTACACAAATTAGAGCCTTACACGTCTTACATAGACTGTATCGACTGTAAGACTCTAGTCCGTTTTCGTTAACTCTTTCCTAGTTAACTTGAATCAAATAAACACATCTCTCTTTTATTGTCTCGCACAGTAGATCACAGTTACAATCACTTTACTCAACACTTTTCACATTAACTCTCTAGTTTTATCGAGTCCCTAATTACTCCTCGAATATCCGAACACACTCCGATCTCCTCTGCTAACAACATGTCACATACAGTCTTTGTCTATAGGCATAGAGTCCAGAAATAGACTCGCCGCTGTATCGCGTCAACTCGCCGGGGTCACAAGTTGGCCTCTACCTATCACTGTTCATTTGTAGCAATACATAAAACATTAAACCATAATTTTCAAATTTTCAAAAACCAAACTTTATAAAATACTCAGAAAGACATTAAGATAGGGCACATTCCTCGTTCCATATGCTAGGATAAATTTATACAAATGCTCCTGAGTGCTGCCTGAGCCAGCCAGGAAAACCGATGACTAGGCAGAATTTTAGTCATTGGTTAACATGCATGACTAGATGTATAACGCGTAGGACGTGAATTATTTTCTTTTTTTTTTTTTTTTTTGAAGTTACATCTGTATTTTGTAAGACACGATGGTCTCTTCTAATCAGTCTGAAAACACTCATCTAATCAGTGGCATCATCAGCCTGTATACATTACGGCCCGCCGAAGTGTTTTATGCGGCCCGCGAAAACCCAAATAAATTTAGTCTGCCCACACACTACACATATAAAAATGCAAATATATTTTTTAAAAAATAATTGCAAATATCTATAGAAATTATTGAAACTTTTGATTCTTATCACTTATAATGAAAAGGCTAAAGAAAAATTGTCTCTAAACGTCTTGCTAGAAAAGTCTAAAGTAAACGAAGAATATATTTAATAGCAATATTTCGATAAATTCAGTAAAAAGACATAAGCTATGGCAAGTATTTATTCAATTCTATTAAGAACTATGTTAAAAGAGTTGGGTTGGCTTGTACAAGATGACAAGGGTAACAACTAAGCTTTGTCTGAGAAAAAACAACCTTCTTTATAAAATAAAGAAAATATCGCTGCCATAAACTAGTAACTGGAAAGTTTACAGATAGCTACATTGAATACAGTTATTCTGAGATACCATATCATCACAACTATAATATTGGGCAATAGGCCGTATTTAGGCATAGCCAAAGTGTGAAGGTAAGGTCCATACATATTATATCTAATACTAAATAGAAGGATTAACGAAACTTGTATTCAATGTTATTGTTCGAAGTACACTAGGTCTTAAATAAATTGCATAATTTTAGTTTTTTTTCCCTTTATTTTGTATTTTTCTACTTTATTCGGGGCCACCAAATTCACTTCGTCAATGGCCTCCGGTTATCCCAGGTCGGCCCCGACTGGCAGTTCCGAAAATTACGTGAAGATTCGGAATTAAAACATTCTGATGTTTGATAACACAGTTGCATTCACTGGCTAATCATTAGATGAATATGGAATCTCAAGGAAGACATTTTTAGGTTCCTTGATGGACATTGACTGTGACCCCTTCCTTATATTTCTAATGAAGAGTTGAAGACAGACTTCATGTTTATCATCGGAAGCATTGTAATTTGTTGTTTGCACATGAAATGGATGTGCATCTTAAATCTTTTCAAACAAAGCTATAATTAAGGCTTTATCATTTTAATTTAGCTAATGGTTGAAAAGTACAAGACTTACTTGGATTTCTTGATTGTGGAAATGTGGAAGCAAATTTTAAGACTTCTAGAGCTTGAAACCAGTTTTCAATAGCCCCAGCTCACAATTTAATGCAAAAACTGATTCAGCTCCAGATGACATACATCCAAACAAAGTATGATCTGAAAGCTTTTCTTTTTTTTTTTTTAAATTATCAAGTGTCGATGCTTATTGAAGGAAAAACAACAACTACTAAGCGAGAGTAAACAGCTATATACTTTATATTAAGTACTACTTTACATTTGTGGTGAAATATTGGATGTAAATGGACAATGTCAGAATGAAAAAAAACAACTCATTCCTAAGGTTCAAGAAATTGCTAGCTCTTGTTCATGGGCGCCCGCAGGATTTTTTCCAGGGGGGTGCAAATTTCCGTCTAAGGAGAATAATAAAGAAAGGAACTGGTTCCCCCCCCCCCCCCCCATATACGATAATAAGTGACCTTTAAATATTTGTTTCAAATTAAATATTTAACATTTGAACAAACAATTTACTTTACGCGTTGTTAAGCTTATCCGTTCTGTCTACGGTCGATCTAACAGAAAATGTTAACAACGAATTGCAATTAACATCCGCCAAACAAATCATCTCAAAATTGTGACTGGGTTCTTATTTCTCACTCCAGAGTGTCTCCATAGGGCCGTTATCTTCAGCTTCAATGATTAGGTCATATCCGACCCTGTTTGACTCAGTTTGACGACGGTGTCAACAAAAAGCTAGCTATAGCATTCATAATACTCCCCCGACTTGACTACTGCAACGCCTTGCTAGCAGGTATATCTGATGACAAAATAGCAAAGCTGCAGCGAATTCTGAATAACGCCGCACGAATAGCCCATCGGAAAACAAGACTAGATTCTGCTTTTCTAAAAGCGAAAAATCTAATTTTTTAAATAGATCTAACTTATGCAAGCAGTTTTTTCATAACATACACCACTTTTACAACTATTCACGTTAAATAGTAACAAACAGGGGATGCTCCTTATTACGGGGGGTAATAGTTTACCATATTTTCAACACATTTATGCGAATGGTTTTAGACTTTTTGTAGAAATTTTTTTTTCATATTTATGTCGCTACGCTACTTAAGTTTTATCATACAAACTATAACACCTATCCAAAAATAATATTTCCTTTTTTAAAGAGAAACACAACTATTTAATATGCAAATAAGTGGAACATAATTTAAAACAACAATTAATAACTAGGTATTCATATTATCACGTGAAGTACCGATCACACATTTCCAATATATCAGCGGAAAAAGGACATTTTTTTACAGATTGACCCTTACAGACAATTAGATCAATAAGATATCCATTATACGATATCAATTATGGCCAGGTTCACATTTGACTCCACATTCACTTTCACATTTCCTTTGGTCTACTGGACCACACAACTCACACAAGATCTATCAGTATCAACCTTCTTTTCCCATTTTTCTCTTGTCATTTTTCTTTGAAAGAATTTGATTCTGATGTTCTTTCTGAAAATATTGATACCTGTCTTTTTACCTGCATGGGTGGACTACTTCGGGAACCGATAATGATTTTGCGTTTTCTCCCAAACTGTCTTTGTAACCTTGTTATGTTTGTAATGTTATCACAGTGCCTTGAGCCTACATCAAGTTTGTTAACAGCGCTCTTTAAATAAAACTTTATTATTATTAAGAGCTTTCTTGTATAGTCTGCAATCGTAAACTGGTGGACGTGTTTAACCTGCTATCTAGAACTAAAACCGACCTTAACTCCGCATAACATAAATACATTCACACATATGACTGCACTCCTCATTCTTGTTCAAAGAAGCTTTCACATTTATCGTATTGAAATAAAATCAGCAAGGATTTCATCTCCAAGATAAAGAAAAAAATATTTCTCCCATTCTAGGCCCTAACTAAATATAATAAGTCTAATTATGTGCAAGAGATAACAAATTGTCACGACATACGTGCAATAGAATATTTCACACTTTTTTTTTATAGTACAAAAAATTGCAAGACTATAATAAAGCGTACATTGTCAGCCATCAACACCTGATTAGCATATTCTAGTTTATTGAAACATTAGTTTTTCCTTACAGCTGTACTTCAGTGGAAGCAAAACTTCTTAAATTGCTACTTCTAAGAAATTAATTTTTATAAAATTTGCTACAATGTGGCTATTAGAATCTAGAACAGTGATTCCCAAAGTGGTCCATGTGGACCCCCAGGGGTCCACGAGGACTTCCTAGGGGTCCACGAAAGTGAAAAAAAGAATTGGGGGTCCATGACATGCAAATGGGGGTTCACGAGAGTGGATCTCATTTAAGAAGGAATTGAGTTTAATATAAATCTCACATTAATGGAATCACCTGTTATATCATACAAATATACAGTGTTTATACTTTATTATAGATGGGCCATTACATTTTTATCATATTATTGGAATGAAAAACATATTTTAATACCTCATTTAAATAGTTTAATTTGGTCTAGACATAATTAATATTTAACATGGCTGAATCTAAATATAAAATAGACGGTGGTGTTAATTTTAAAAAAAATTCTTCTTTTCTCGTCGAACTTATATTGCCTATGTGTCATTTATTTAACAACATTTTATGTAATGACACCATGAAACCACCTAAGCTGGAGGATAGATGGAGACAAAGCTACCCTGATAAGATTAGAAAAACTATTGAACACTCCATGATAACGTTGAGAAAAGATCTACAATTGACAAAATATTTGCTTTCAAATTTTAAAGAAAATATAATGGTTTGCTGTGTCTTAAAACTATTTTGTATTTTTTTTCTCCATTGGGCCATTCAACGAGTCTTCCAGCTACTTCGTTTGTGGTGGCTTTCTGAGAACAATCCATGAAAACTCTGTTAGAGCAATGATAGTATGGAAAAGTTCACTAAACTCTTGATCTCTGTTGGTATATAGCTAAATAGTTCTTTCTTTTAATTGAAGTCTTTGCAAAAAACATATTTCTGCAAACAATATATTTCTCTATACAGCTGATCGCGTCAACCTTGTCTGGTAATGATGTATTTTTTTTATTCAAATTATTATAGCTCAAAAAATCCACGAAAAACAGCTCTTTGTGAAACCTTTTACTAAAAAACAACAGATCTCTATATGAAAAATAATCTCCGTAGCAATGGAAGTCAAGCTTGCAAACCTTTAAAAACAAAAAGTTTCCAATGTGTTTAGTGATAGTTAACGAAACATATTAACTGTTACATAATGGGTTTAATTTCAATTTTGTTATTAATTTTTTTGTAAAAAAAAAAAAAATTAAATAAAGTCAACTTAAAAATGTAGTTTTAAATTTCTTGTTCACTCCTCATGTCATTGGTAGGAAATTATTTAAACAAACTGTGTAATTTGAAATTGATGAATTTTCATAAATTCAATATAACTTAAGGAGGGGGTCCACGGACAACCAGAAAACATGTCAAGGGGTCCACGAGACAAAAAAGTTTGAGAACCACTGATCTAGAATCTAGAGGGGTGTACGTCTGTCATCTATTCCTATTAAGCCTAGATTAGTCAACTCGAACATTAACTTATCCTTATGATTGTACTACAGTGGAATTACTACTTGCTCAGTGGCTACTAAGAAGTTAATTGATTTAATGATGCAAAAAGAATGGTAATGTCTAGAATTTTGCTACTCAGAATCCAGGGGGGTGCAAGTGCACCCCCTTGCACCCCCCTGCGGGCGCCCATGCTCTTGTTGTAATTCCTCATATATATATATATATATAATGTTTATATAATATCCTATATATATATATATATATATATATATATATGCGGCCCGCCTAGTCCCCATATTTTATTAATGCGGCCCTCGGTTGAAAAAGGTTGCCCACCCCTGATCTACAAGATTGATTAATTTTTTTTAACAAGACTTTTGAATGCGTCTTCAACAGCGCCATTTCAAAGTCTTATAACTTCTTATGGCAGAACTGATAAATTTCTCTCAACTGACGTAGGCCTACAATCGTACTATCAACCAGGGGCGTAGCTTGGGGCTTGGGGCCAGGGGGGGATCGACCTCTTTGGGGGCCCCTTGCATTTTGGCATTCGACATATGACATAACATAATGTACGCAAAAAATATATAATCCCAAGATCGAATTAGTTCAGTATATCAGTAAACTTAATAAAAAAAATTATAATTAAGACTCTTTTAATAAATAATACCGTTGTTTATAAGCTAACTAATGCTCACATGACAAATCTCAGTTCATATCGCTTCACGTCGTGCATTCTGTGCAGCAAAGACATCTATAACATCATCTACATCTATACTGTCTAGTATTTGTGACTTAACTGACATTAAAACCATGATAATTTTCTTACGTCATTGTGCTCCTAAGATAGTTTTTGATGAACTTGAGCTTTGAGAATGAGGCAATGGAAGTGGCCTGAGTTAGCGGTATTCGGATGAGGTTTCAAGGTTTGAGCACACGTTATTACCATATAAAGCCCGTGTCCGCAATATGTCATCGTATTACTGGTTTGTTGATCAAAACTGCTCGTACATCAATGACATCATTGAATAAGCGATTTGCCATTTATTTCATCATACAAACAGGAAAAAGTAACACAGTTTGTCATAAGCGTGTCATCATCCAACAGGTGTCTTGGTTCAAGAAGAAACCAAAAGGTATCCATTTTTTCCAGCCTTTGAACTCTGTCCTTCATCTCCATTTGAAATCTGTCCAGCACTTCTGTCGCAACACGTTTGTATTGCAGTTCTATTGACAGTCCTACATTAGAACTCAACTTCTCATAAAGTCTTTTCTTTCTACTGGTTGTTTTGATTACAGGGAATCCATAGTGTTCACTACCTTCTTTTGCTTTTTCGTTGGATTGGGTGATCAGTTTTGCCAGTTTCTCGTCATTTAGCAGAAAGCATGCTGGAGTATAGAAATACGCCGTTAAACATCACAACTGCAGTTGAGTGGAAGACTTAGGGACATTATACTCAGATACAGATACTCAAGTTTCGGATATAGATCCTTAAAAAGTTTTCTAGCCAATGTTTCAGAAATTTTCATGTACATTGCCATTGATATCAATAATGTATGTCGGTCCGGATTCACATTTAACTTAACATTCACGTACACCTATCCTTTGATATGCTGGTCCGCTAGAGCACTACATAAGATCCGTCAACCTTCTATCTGCATTCTTATCTGTCAGTGCTTGTCTATTTCTGTGATATAATTTCATTCGTATGTTCTTTCTGAAAATATTGAAACCTGCCTGGGTGGATCACTTCGGGGGCCGATTTTAAGTTTCTGTTTCCACACAAACTGTCTTTGTAACCTTGTTTTTTATTATTATTTACCGTTAAAACCCAGTGTTTCGGGATTCAAGGAAACTAGTAATCATATTTTTTTGCTATTACTGAGTATCAGGACTTCTATAGGCCCATACTGTCTACGTTTCAAAGGCGTTAGCCCGATGGATCCCTGTTTTTGTGATACCTCCTCTTTCCATAGCTTTCTAGACAGACTATCATTGAGTGGCCTGGTCTTTGCAATTCCCTAGTTAATTTTATTTTATAAGATAAGATAAAATAAGATACTTTTTATTGGTGTAATCAAATGGAAATTCAGTTTGACTACAATTTGACCACATCAGCGTAACTTCTTTAACAATAACAATATAGATGCAAGTACGAACAACATTCACACATACACACTCACAACTGGTACTCTGTAAATTAGACTATGTACTTCTTGATTACGACATATGATCTTGTAACACTCTGACCGAAAGTGGGTTAAGGGAGTTTTTAAATCTTTCAGTTTTAGTCTTAATGGAAAGGAGACGACCACTTCTTTCAGTGGTTTAATGGGTGCAGGTTGTCTAATCGTGCGTGTTCTGGAAAGGCATCTTTCAGTAAAAATATGTTAGAGATGGTAGCTGTTGTCGAGTGATAACAAGGGTTACATAGAGAGACATACCTTTTAAAAAATTACGAATACAAAATTTCGACTCATTTGCAAATTATTCAACTTTCGCAAAGCTCAATCAGTTTTTTTCTTTTTTCTGCACTAAAAAAAACAGAACATACATATCGTATGCAGTTATGATGCAATCGTTAGAGATTGACCAATGGTAGTTGGTTGAAACTTGGTTCAAAGTTTAACAACATCATAATAATATAAATTAGTCTTATTGAGGGGAAGGGGGCCCACCTAGGTATTCCTGAACCCTGACCTACGACTTCCTAGCTCCGCCACTGGTTATGATTATACTGAAAATTCATCGGAGATAAACTTTATCTTACATTACACATCTTTAATGGTAAAAAAATAGTATACATTAAAATAAATGCGATTAACGTATAATTTTAATTAAAATATTAATTACTTAATTATTATTATTATTTTAGTTCATGCCGTGGGGAGGTTCAAGAGAGTAATGACGTATACCGCACAGAATTTAATCACAAATACGGAAACTCGCATCAGGATTACAAATTTATTTTAATGTACACTCAAAGATATGTTGTCTTTTTAAAGATTAAAATGTCTGTCGCTCCAACCTCAATCTGGGTAGGCCAACGCTGAGAACTGCTGTCTTTATGAATGAACTCGTGCTGTATAGCCTCTAAACAAAATGGAACTTTTTATGCACGGTCAATTTCACAAAGTACTCTCTGCCCCTGTCACCTCGCGCATCGCTCAGCAGACGACGAGCAGAAAGAACACTCAACTTTCCAAACCAAGTGGCGGGAAACAAAGGTGTCTAGAAACGGAAAGGTGGAGCCTTCAGGCCTGTCAACTACTTAAGCCCCACCCATTAACGAAACCCGTTTTTTTTTTTCTTTTCATCAATACAAAAAATATTTTCTTCTTTCAACATAAAAACTTTATAATTTGTACAAGTAAAAAATATATGTGAATGTTGATTATTGAAAATTAATGTAAAAGAAAGTTATTAAGAGCTGAACAAATTAATCTTTAATCTGGATTAATGAAATTGTAATATTCGCATACGGAGATTAAGACAGGCAGGTAATGGCAATGTTTTCTTGTCTATTTTATGTTACTAGAAGCTAACTTTGCATTCATTTTAATGCTTATTTAAGAGAGAGAGAGAGAGAGAGAGATTATTAAGTCTGTAAATATGGCATTTTTTTTTTTTTATGGCAGTTAATTAGGTAACTTAATTGTCTCTGGAAAATACGGAAACTTGAGCTTTGAGATTTTTAACAAATAAATATTCGTATTAGGATAGGTTCACACTATTAAAAAATCCTTAAATTTAGAGAATCTCTAGTACAGAGAAATGCATAAATAATGCATAAAACACTAAGCCATAACTTATAAATACCCATATATCCATCTAATAAAATAACCAAAATATACAAAGATAATGAGACATAGACAGAGGTGGCCTTTGAAAATTACAAAAGGGGTAACCGCCCTTGGATCCGCGACTAAAGGTTCTTTTCGATAGCAGAAATTATTTGTATCTTATTTGTTGATATTGGGTAAAGGTCAGTTTCTATCTTACCTACAGAATTACAATACAGTACGAAAATAATGTCATAGTACCGTAGTCCTACCTACATAAGGTACTTTTTTTTTTCTACATCATAAGAGGCGTACGATTCCGTTAACGTGATGTTGTAACTTGTATGGTACATGTAGTATGCGGATACTGTTTACCCTCGGGGCCCCGCGTCTGACACTCACCCAGGGCCCCACGTATTGCTAAGGCCGCCTCTGCACATTACTTATTCCGTGTGCTATTTATTCATTTATTCATACGAGTTCTATTTCTTAACCCTTAACGTATTAATTAACTGTTAATGATTTAAAAAAAAAAAACAAAAAAAAAAACTTTTAATAGAGTATTTTATTGTCATTATATCCAGGGCCGGATTTAACTATAGCCAACACAAGCTTTAGTTTAGGGCCCCATGTAAATGATAAGCACTGACATATGATTTCTGGACATCTAAAGGGCCCCAAAAGGGTCCCATATTTTAATTAGTTTATGGTCTTTTCAAGTGTATATACAGTACTGGTTATATTGAACGTAAGATTTTATCTATATAACCTTTATAAATAACTTTTGTTAAACCTGTTAAATAATGTAAAGGTCATCTGTTTTAGTGGCCTACGGTTAACGAGGGTGTCATGTGGCCAACACAACGGCCAACACAACGACCAACTGCCTTCACTTTTCCCCAACTTACGTTAAGAGCTGGGTGGAATCAGAGGCGCCGGAAGATCCCAAAATTAAAAATCCAAGTCTTCACCAGGATTCGAACCCCGTAGCCCGGTTGGGAAGCTAAGAGATTTACCGCTCAGCCACCACGCCCTGTGTAGGTTTGATATACAAGGACATTTAGGAAATAAAAAATTCTAATGTCTATACAAACGTTAGGACACATATATCAATGCGATCATTCTAACAATTTTAGTAGGCCTAATGATAGCCAGAGTTAATAGATAGTATTCCTTTTTTGTTTTTTGGTGCGTATATGGTTGGAACGAACCATGACTGTGTCAAAGAACAAGAATTATTTTATATTATAGACAGGTTGCAGTGGCGTAGCTAGGGTGTGGGGAGGAGGGGGGAGATTTTGAAAATCTCCCCGGGCACCAACTTAAGAGGGGGCCCTAAATGAGTGTTTTTTACATTAAGAATAACTATTACGCAAAATGAAGGGGCCCCAAAGAGGTTAAGACCCCCCCGGGCCCCGAAACGATGGAAAATTCCTAGCTACGCCCCTGACAGGTTGTGGATCCACTTTTAGTACTGTAGACCTAGTTAGAATAAAACTATACACTCAGTGTTTGCACCAGAGAATGTGTATATCAGTGTGAGTGTGTGGGATAGAAAGAGCGTGTGAGGAAGAGAGCGTGTGAGGGAGAGACAATTTAGTGAGAAAGTGTGTGGCGGAAAGAAAGTGTGTGTGAGAGAAACAATGTGTAAGAGAGACAGACTGTGTGAGAGAAAGTGTGTTTGAAAGAAAGTGTGACAGAGTGTATGAGAAAGGAAATATGTGAAAGAAAGTGTGCGTAAGAGAGAAAGTGTGTGTGCTTAAGTTGGTTTTATTCACTTAGTTGTTCACCTGTTTGTTGTTTATTTGTTGTTAAATACGATGTAATAATCTTCTAGTAAAAAGAGGGGATATTATATTATATTCCAAAGTGGTCCACCCAGGCAGCTAAAAAGGCAGGTTTCAATATTTTCAGATAGAACATAAGAATGAAAATGTATCAAAGACAAATGACAGAGAAAAATGAAGAAAAAAAGGTAGACAGATCTTGAGTGCCTCAACTGTCCAGCAGACCAAGGGATAGGTGAAAGTGAATGTAATGTTCAGTGCGTACCTGGCCTAACTGATGTCTTATAATGATTATCTAATTGATCTAATTGTTTTGTAAAAGCTCAATCTCTTTTCAAAGCCTCAAGAAAAAAAAATCCGAAAAATAAAATCCTTTAATTACCTGGTACATTCATTGCTTATGTGAACAATAATGATAAATCAAAGTATTAAAATACTTTTTAAAAAAAAGCTTATTGGAGAGAAGCGTTTAACCTCTGACATACCTCTAAATATTGCAAGTTTTATTATCCCTTTTTTCTATATTTATTCAATAATTATTTGGTCGAAAACTTCGGTTTCCGGGAGAGAAACAAACGACAGCTCGCTAATATGTAACAGAAATTAATAATAATAATAAGGCTTGTCTTCGAGTCCGAAGATTAGTGAGGAGTACAGTATTTCCCGTGGCTGTGCAGCCCCAGTTGTGACCTACATATTTTGCCAGGATGGCTGCCTGGTCGAGCGGTTAGCACGCTGGACTGTCGTTTCGATTTATCGATGGTCCCGGGTTCAAACCCTGCCCACTCCCATCCCCCGTCGTCCTGCGGGAGGTTCGGACTAGGAAATAACTATCTTCAACTCTGAAGGAATTTCCGAAACATGTAAAACATTTTACAAACATTTTTTTTACAAACATCCAGGGCAAGCAAAACCATTTTCTGCAGGTGGTCGATTTAAATTTTCTTTACGTCGTCTGCGTTTGTCCTTGGCAGCAGATTTTCTTTTGGTCTCAAATGTGTATCCCGCGGCCTTCGTGAGTGACCTCAAGCTGTCTCGTTCCGACGCCGCATGTAGCCAGGTCCTCTCTTCTATGTCAGCCAAGGAAAGTTGACGCCTAAGCTGGTCTTTGAAGCGTTTCCGTCGGGCGCCTCTGTTACGTCGACCACCTTTTAGCTCACCAAAAAATACTGCCTTTGGCATACGTTAGTCTCCCATACGGGATACGTGTCCTGCCCAGCAGTTGCACAAAGTAGAACAATAATTGGTTCGTTTTTGTTATTGATTCCTGTGTTGTCATTGACAATGAATAATTCTAAGTTTTTAATTTGATCCAAGATTGGGAGAACTGTGGGAGAATGTGGGAGAAAGTGGGAGAATGTGGGAAAAAGTCTACAAGCATTCAGCCAGACAGTATGAGCCAATTACAATAAGCTATCTAAAAAATATTCACACTATAGGAGTTTGGTATGGAAATAAACAATTCTAACTACAGTTAACAGGGAAATTAACAAACGTATTGTAACGCACTTCACTTATCAGGCCTTCAGCAAACACTGCTTCTCACAACAACAACACATCTAACTCAAGAACTTAACAACAAGAGCTTCAAAAACACAGTGGCGGTTTAATTACAAACACATCAACACAGCCATTACGATACAATTGTCTACACTAACTTCAAATGCTTAAACACAATGGAACTGCCTAGCTAACACAACAGTCTCTATATAGTGCGTACATGCTACATTTTCGAAGACTTATTCTCAACACCAGTCCACTCTGCTTCTTACTGGACTGCAACTCTAACTGTCCAACACACACTGCTAACACATTGCTCCTAGTCCGTCTAAGCTCTCGGCTTACATGCGCACAGCATAGGTAACTTTAGGGACAGTCCTTGGTTGACCTGTGTGACTCGTCGCCTAAGCCTGTATCAGTGGGTCTCACAATTACACACATTTCAGTCCGCCACTGGAGTTGTAACAATATATTCATAGAACAAGTATTTGAATCTGTTGTGTATTTGTGATGTCTTGTGAAACGAGACATTATTTCCATAAACCTCTACATTGCAATAAGGAAAAAAAAAGAATAAAACCTATAATCTAGTTACATAAACTTTATTTTTATATAGTTGCAAAAAGAAAATATTTTAGTACTTTCATAATTATGTTAATTTGAAATAGTAAAATAGTCAGCCTGTTTGTCTTGTGTGATACTGTAAACGAAAGTATCTGAATGAATCATTTAAAAAAAATAGTGGTTTCTTAGACTTTCATATGATTATGAAAGATTGATATATTTTATGACCAATTGCTGGTGCCCCTATCTACTTTACTTCTGCGACTACAAGATAACAAAACCTGCTTAGACCAGCCTCCCCCACAGTTATAGAATGACCGAGTACTGCCAACACTCCATCTATAAAAATGTCCATGTGTATGCGTCCCAGAACTGTTGGACTTTACTAGTAAACAAAGACCTTGACTTTCAAAACTCCATAGATAATGCATTTCGAGTGAGATGCAAGCCCTTGTGGGTTGTATGCGGACTCTAAAGTGTTAGAAGCAGTACTGAATAAGCAATCATATTTCTTGGAACCTTTGGGCTTCCATAGGAAATATTAACAGATCCTTCCGAAATTATCCCCATAACTAAAACAAAGCACAAAGGACAACCCAGGGACAGTCACGTTTGGACACTTTATGAACAATTTTAACGTGAACGTTTGAACATACGCCAGTATCTTATGTGCTTATGTTTGATTGGTAATGTAATCTCTTCAGTACTGAATTAAAAAAAAAATCTTTACTTGTTAAAGATATCGTTACAAAAACAAATTGATCTGAAGAGAAACTTAGCACGTCTCTTTAAAAAAAAAAAAAAAGAACATAGAAACATCGGAATAAAAGAAATTAAAGCTGATCTGTCAGCTTGTAAACCCACCAACAAATCATTAACAATTTTTGGTCTTCTTTCTGTTTTTTTTTTTTTTAAATGTTTATTCAGATACTTTTATTTACAGTAACACACAAGACAAACAGGCTGACGATGTAGGTCATTTAAAATTGGCATGATCTACTTTACTTTAGTGAAGGTTATTGAGGCGTTGTATATAGTTCAAGATTAAATACACTGTTCATTGTAATATACCTGCTGGAGTTCATAAATTATAGAGTCATAGTTGCAGATATAGTAGCATGAGCGAAACAACAACAGTTTTTCATGTTCATGTTTTTCTTTCCAAAGAGCAAAGAGCCAAAATTGTTTATAGCTTTATGATTGTGTTGATGGTCTTCTTTCTGTGTAATGAACATGAATAACATTGTTTTGACCACTCGCTTATGCTCCTTTATCCGCGACTATGAATTTATAATCAATGAACTCCAGAGGGCATATTAGAATGCGGGTAATAAGAATGAACAGTATAAATGGTAATGAACTATAAACAATTTCTCAATTACATCGACTGCTCAACAGTATGATATGGTGTGTACGTGGTGAAAAAAAAGAACAATGTCAATCTTATAAATCTTTAAAAAAAATAGAATTGTATTATCATCGTATTATCTATTATAGTAATTTATATTAATTAAATAACACAAGTCAACGGTAAAACATTTTATCAGAATAACTGTTTCTCAGAAGTCTTTGTCATATTGTGTTGTTGTCTTTGTTATTTATGACAAAATGTGACTGTAAATCAATGTTCCACAATTATGTGTATATATATATATATATCACTTAAATAGAGCTACTTTCATGCTTATTAGCATGCTCAGAGCGCTTAGGTCCAATCTCATTTGTGGACCAGCGGGTATCTAGGAGCTGGTTTCCCGTGCTGCCTTTAGGCGCTCAGTAAACACAACTCTCCCCGAGTCGGGTGTCGAACCTCGAGCCCCCTACTAGGTAGTCAAGCCAAGTTCAAGCCGCACTTAGCCTCTCGTCCACGTTTCCCAAAATTAAAGATTTAAAGAAAAAGGAGGGGGATAGTTAATAACTTAATACCCTCTAAAAAAATAATAATAAATTACTATTATGTAGATTTTTAGAACCAACCGTACGGTGAAATTTATTTAAGAGTGGCAATGCCTTAATATCTGGCAGACCAGCCAAAGGAAGATTACAAAATACCAGAGTGGGTGGAACCTGGAGCTCGAATATCGACGATTACAGCGACCTTGAACTTCGAAATTATAAAGTCTCCCATAATTGCACCCAATTCTAATGGGTGGACCAGACATACTGAGGGGAAACAAATGCAGCTTGATGCTCAGATCTAGTAGCGTAGCAAGCTAGCAGCGGGCCCGGGTTCAAGAATATATAGGTGGGCCCCTCCTTTAAATAAGGCTTTTTAGGTTATACTTTTTAATTGCGTTTACGAAAGTAAAATTATGTATTCCAGTTTGGTGTTATACCTAAGGGACATGTGAGCCCCAACTGGTCAATAAATCCCTTTGCACCATGGTTGGTACTTCAAAGACTGTGGGGCCCCTAAGGGTCGTGGGCCCGGGTTCATTGAACCCCTTCGCGCCATGGATGCTACGCCACTGCTCAGATCGCAAGCTTTGAAAGGGGCCTCTTAACCGTCTACTCTATTAAAGAGCAGATAAAAAGTAACTAGATCTTTTCTTAAAAAGTCATCACCGCAACTAAGATGTATATCTTGTTAATCATTGTCCACATTTTAACGACCAAATGATACCAACTCGTTTTTGTTTTTCCCATGCTTCACCTGTGTTTCCATAAACCTCTACATTGAAATAATTAAATAATAAAAACTACAATTTAATTACAGAAATGTTTCATTAAATAAACCCAAAATTGACAGCTATTAGGTTCCCCTCCTCATATAAAATGTATTTCCTAAACTGATTTCCGTGGAGATGAGTTGTCCCGGGACCTCATTAGGGAACAAAATTATCGCAAGACCAGATTATTTGTAAAGATTAATCGATCTTAGATTATTTATAGTTCTCCAAACTCACGAGCTCATTTTAATGCTGTTTGACCTCAGTCTTGGGATGACGATAAGTTAAAATCAGGAAATCGTACCGGTCTGTCCAATTGTGGAATTCCGCAACGTGATGTCGGGAAGCGTGGTCGAGAGGCTAAGTGCGGCTTGAGCTTGGCTTGCTTGGTTACCTAGAAGGGGACTCGAGGTTCGACACCCGACTCGGGCAGAGTTGTGTTTACTGAGCGCCCAAAGGCAGCACGGGAAACCAGCTCCTAGATACCCCCTCCCCCTACTGGTCCACAAATGAGATTGAACCAAAGCGCTCTGAGCATGCTATAAGCATGAAAGTAGCGCTATATAAAAGCTATAATAATAATAATGTCCAGTAACATTGTTGATTAGCCCAGCTTTAAGTGTTGGACATAAAAACATCAAGCTGATCTGTCAGCTGGTAAACGATCCAACCTAATCCTTAACTATGAATAATTTTGGATCTTCGACATTGTAATGAACATGAAAAACTTATATTTCTGTTTGACCACTCCTTAATGCTCATATATCTGCGACTAGAAGATAACAGAGCCTGTATACAGAAGCCTCCTCCACAGTTTGAGAATGACTGAGTACTGACAATACACCATCCATAAAAACTTATGTGTGTGTATGTCTCCCAGAAATGTTGGACTTTACTAGTAGCCTAAATAAAGACATTGACCTTCAAAACTCCGAAGATCATGCATTTCGTGTGAGATGTAAGCCCATGTGGGATGTAAGCCCATGTGGGATGTAAGCCCATGTGAGATGTAAGCCCATGTGTGTTGAATGCGGACTTTCACGAGAGCGGGAAAATAGGACAAGCAATGAATGCAAGAACTATGAACAATTTCTGAACAAAGTTTTTACATTTGTTGCTGTGATACCATGAAATTAGTTCTTGTGTGTGTGTGTGCGTGCGTGCGTGCGTGTGTGTGTGTGTGTTCTTTTGAAAAATAAATTCAAAAAAAAGTAAAAAAATAAAAAAAAAATTCAACTGTTTTCCGCGATGGTGTTCCACAAACTACTGATATAATTAACTTGTAGGCCACCACGTGACTTTAGAAAAATAATAATAAGTAAAACGTTCCACCAAATGCTCAGAATCGTTGAAGTGTCCCGCTAATAAAGAAATATTGGTCACAACTGCTTTAGTCTATGTAACCTTTGAGGTACCACACATGATCTGCCAACTGTCTTCTTCTCGTTCGTTTGCTTAAAGTAATATCTCCTTCTGTGATAGGCCTGTCCACACAAAGGCAAGAAAATAGATCCAGGAAAATAATGTTAATACTATTCTATCATGTGTGATAACTTACGTGGCTACAACAGTAGGTACGATACCTGTATTTTAATATCTGATATGGTAATTCTGAATGTTGTATGTAACCATTTAAGTAGTAGAAACATTTCGTTTTTTAGTCACGCATTTCATACACAGAATTGGTTTCAGAGAGATGGAATAAAAAATTCTCCTTTTCACTATATCCTGTACCAGTTGAAGTCATTACTCATTGTATTTCATAACTATGTGAATTTTTAAAATAATTTCGTTTAATTCGAAATATTAGTTAATCCCAAGTGACCTAACTTAATCCCAATTAGTTTGACTATCGGGACTCCACCGTTTTTTTCCTACCCGCGCATTAATGCACAATATACACATTATACGTATTGTCAGTGGTGTAGCTTGGGTGTCAGGCGCCCTACACAGCAAGGCCTGTCGGTCCTAGAACCCCCATCTCCCGAATGTGTATTTTTTTGCATCATTAAGCAATAGAAAAGATACATCTAACGTAACCAAAGTTAGCAATAGTAGTGATACGAATACATGATATTTAATAATAATAATAATAATAATCTTTATTGTCCGTAAGGAAATTTGTCTTACAATTTGTGCATTATACAAAACAAAACATTATTTTTAAAAATGTACATACTGTTATATACAGGTCGGTGAGTTGGTGTGAGGTCATTTGTTCCCATGAACCACAACCTCCTGTCGTCTGCCTTTATTTTCATGGTTTGTCTAATAATGGGCCTCCTTCACCAATCGTAAATAAACACATTTAGTAACGTCATAATATTGATAAAACAATGAACAATACGTATCACGTGACAACCACGATGGATGAAATACTTTGTATAGAAGATATAGAGAATCACGTGGCTAAATGTTGTTTGTTTACGATTGGTGAATGAGGTCCGTTATGTAGATTTTGAACCTTTGAGGTTCTTACTGGGAAGTAGATTATCTGAAACTCTGAAGCAACACCCGAAAAACATTTTTTTATAGTGTGAATGTGTCTTACAGAATATGTATTTAAAAAAACTTGTTTAATATCCAAGTAAAATTTTCTATACGTAGACTAGTGGTAAATAATAACACTTGCAAGGTCCATCAACTTTATAATGACTAAATTCGCCTTTTTATGATGTTTATTTTTTAATACTGTGTTCTGCGCCGAAGCTCCGGTACGATGAATGTTGATTGTATAGCGTTCTGCATGCTCTGTTTGTGTTGATTCTATTATATCATCTTATGTCAGGTGTTCTAAACCTATAGGTCGCCACCCTTTTTTCAGGTGTCGCCAAAGACCCATATGAACAAATTATTTTTTCATCTTAAAAACACACTGTAAAAAACAAAAATTCCATTGGTAGTTACTATTTTGTTTACTGTCATTGGCATTTACCGATAAATGAGAAGAAAAAAACTGAACAGAATCCGTTCTAGCATAGTAATTACATTTGTAACAGTTGACAGCACTAATAGTTATAATCCATCAGATGATGACAAAATTAAATATCAACATCACATTACAGTGGATTCCTGGACATATTGACGTCATGGAAAATGAAAAGGCAGTTAAGCTATCAAAGGCAGGCTCATCTATGGAACAACCAGATAGAACTGTCAACTACCTCACCCTAGGGTCAATGTTCATCAACAACCACAAAGAGAAGGGGCTCAACCAATGGGCAACACGAAACACAGGCAGAGCCATGTACAAAGAAATGAACATGCCTAACAACCTGTACAGTATTAATTTCCTCCCCCGCAAAGAGCAATCTACAATCTTTTAACTAAGAACATGACACACACCTCTGTTAAATTACCACCTCAATCAAATAAATTCCACACAACTCCACCTTTGTAGACACCGCATCTACCATTATGAAACTGTAAACCATATCCTTTTTGAATGCCCCTCCTAATCAACCTTATGCAGACACTACTACCACTACAGCCCAACATAACCAACACCCTGTACGGCAGTGCTGAACGACTGAAGAAAACAGCACACTATTTTTCCCTCTGCTAAATATTGACAGCTCAGCAGCAAAAAGCTGGTTAGAAGAAGAAATAACAGTTTTAATTACTGTCCATCAAACGGCGCGGTGAAGTGTATCGTTGCGCTATTGCAGAATCATAAGTATTGTTTCTATGCCGGAAATGTACCCAAGTTATTAAATAGCACACCATTTTATTACCCAGTACTATGCCATGATGTTATTGTAGGTTATATTTTTACAATGAAACAACCCTTGAAAATAGATCTCTATAACATTAGCGAAAACACAATGTGAGAAATAAAAAAAAAATGGGTCTCAGAAATAAAAAGGTTGAGAATCGCTGCCACCTGTACATTTAGCAATAGACAAATACCAAACAGGGGGCGTGGTGGTCGAATGGTTAAGCGCTTGGCTTCGAACCTGAGGTCCTGGGTTCGAATCCCGGTGAATGCAGGGATTTTGAATTTCGGGATTTTTAGGGCGCCCCTGGGTCCACCCAACTCTAATGGGTACCTGACTTTTGTTGAGGAAAGTAAAGGTGGTTGGTCGTTGTGCTGGCAACATAACACCCTGCTCGTTAACCGTTGGCCAAAGAAACAGATGACCTTAACATCATCTGCCCCATAGATCGCAAGGTCTGAAGGGGACACTTACTTAACTTAAAATACCAAACAAAAGAATTTATTTAAGTGAGACGTGGGTCTTCCATAATGCCAAAAATTTAAATGCCACTGAATGGAGTGGCGTAGCAAGGTACCCGTGGGCCCGGATTCAAGAATATGATGATGCCCCCCCACACACACACACCATTCGACAAATATTTTGTGTGACAAAGAAATCGAGTAGTTTGTATGTATGGGCTCATTTAATAAAAGACATTCCAATGCAAGTTTATTAATACCAGAAGTCTATTGTACTGTCCTCTCGAATTGAAAAAACATCATTGCCTAAGCATCGTAAGTAATTACTTGAGAGCATTTGTTTAGTCAATCCTGCAGACTCCTGGTTCTCGCAAATATAAAAAACATACAAGTGACTCTCTGCTTGCAATTCTTTTGTGTATCTCGTCTGGTGACGACATCGAAGCTCACAAAACAATATCAGAAAATTATTCTTATTTAATCAACTTTTAATACTTCTGTAGTGCTGTCAACCATGATAAAGAAAAATGGCGCACATTGGATCTCCTTTAGAATTTTTTACTAAAAATGCTTTGCCCAACAGACCTATTATCCCGATTTGACTCTGTGAATCGAGGTAAATGGTTGTGTTTTTATTCAAGAATGTATGTACCTACTGCTAAGACATGGTCGTTTTTACTTGTGTCGCCTAAACGATAATCTTCGCGATGACCATCAGATGAAAGCCTGTTGCACTTTAAAGTTAAAACTAACATTTACTATGCGATGAATTACTTTCAGTCAGTAATTGTCAACCTCTTCAATGTGCTCCTTGCTTACATCATCCACCGTTCTCAGTCGTTCATGTCGTCTGCTTGTTACTAATAAAGTTAAGTATTTGGAGCTGTGTTAAGATATAAACCCTTAAGACCATCAAGACCATCCGAACGACTTTCCAGTAAACATACCAGACGACTAAGCAGCCATTCAAGTGAAAGGCATCGTTCTATCTTTAGAATTTTTGTTATTAATCTCCTCCCAAATTCAGTCACGAAAATTAGCCTAAAGTCAATATCTTTTATGTATGAATTCTCTAGCACCATTTAGATCTATTTGTCCGTTGATATTGTCTCCACCACAGTTGGAGTAAGACAGGGCTGCCTCCTTTCACCAACACTCTTCAATATCTTCCTTGAAAGAATAATGGAAGATGCTCTCGAAGGATTTGAAGGTACTGTAAGCATTGGAGGAAGAAAAGTTACAAACTTGCGCTTCGCAGATGACATTGATGGCCTAGCAGGGACAGAAGACGAACTAGCCGACCTAGTGATGCGCATTGACAAGACTTCAGCAGCTTATGGCATGCAAATTAATGCAGAAAAAACCCAAATTATGACCAATAGTCAACAGGGATTTACAAAGGCCATCAGTATTGGAGGCGAAAAGCTAACTAGCGTTAACAGCTTTAAATACCTCGGAGCTATTGTCTCGGATGAGGGAACAAAGCCCGAACTAATGGTTCGAATAGCACAGTCCACAGCGGCCCTTTCTAAACTCAAGTTGATATGGAAAGACAAAGGCTTATCCCTCGGCACCAAAATCAGACTGATGCGCTCCCTGGTCATGGCCACATTTCTATATGCTTGTGAGTCTTGGACACTGACTGCAGAGCTAGAGAGGAGGATCCTAGCAATGGAAATGAGATGCTACAGAAGGATCCTAGGCATCACATTTAAAGACCGCATCACAAATCAAGAGATTAGAGACAGGGTTACTGCAGCGATCGGACCCCATGATGACCTGCTAAATACTGTGAAGAAACGAAAGCTCAAAATGTATGGCCATGTAACAAGATCTTCGGGACTCGCAAAGACCATCCTCCAGGGAACAGTACCAGGAAAAAGAAGAAGAGGCAGACAGAAAAAGCGGTGGGAAGACAACATCAAAGAATGGACAGGCCTACCATTGAAAGAGGTTTTAAACAGGGCAAAGGATAGAGAGGAATGGAGAAAGATGGTCCACAAGTCTTGCCTGGCGCCCCAACGGTCCACCAGACTAAGGGATAGATGGTGGATGGATTGTCTCCTAGCTAAATCGCGTTATATTTTTTAATCTATTAATCACTTAGAAATTATATATATAGTTCGTCCATCGTGGTTCGATGATGACCACTTTGTCACTTAGAAATTAGACATTCCTCATTTACCAATAGTAAACAAACATTTAGTTGTAAATCTATATATCTTCCATACAAATTATATCACATGATACTTATTTTTCATTGTTTTATACTACTTTATATGTGCCAGCCTATTGAATGACTACAATTAAATCCATTATATATTTAAGCTAGAAAATTCGAAACTATAAAACTATTACACAATTTTTTGCTTATATATTACTTAAAATTAAGTCACTTTATTGGAAACCATAGATATGCCATATATATAAAAAGCATTACATAGATATAACACTTAATCAGGGTTGTAGGTCGCTTCAACAACATTTGATTGAATAGAATTTAATTATTGATCATCAGAAGGCTGTGTCGTTGGGCTTCAGGTCTTGGCAATGGTTCCTTTTGCTTATTTCAGTGTCTATATACTTCAGTTCCGATATTTTTTTAAAGATTGGACTTGTCATCGCAAGGTCCAGTTAGGAGGAGAGGGGAGTCAAGTCCGGTTGGTCATTGTTTCCTCCCTGTCTAGAGTTGTAGGCGGCTTGGTGTTTGAATATCACTAATGGCATTGTGGTGTGGGTGTTGTAAGCCCTGGTTGACTGTAGCACTAATACTAAGGTGTGCGATGTTATTTTGAATATAAATTGTATTAGACTTGTAAATGCACTATTGATATCTATTCATTATTTATGTTTCATTATGTCATTAATTCATTAAACCTTTGTTTGACATATGAAAAAAAAAGTCAAAAAGTGAATTGACAAAAAAGAAAAAAAAAGGGATCTGTATGAAAACTTCTAAAATAGTATTACATTTAGTCTCGGTATCACACCACAATAGTAACGCAACAACTTGGCTGTGTTCTTGTTACGTTTCTAACTTACAATAACATAACTGTTTCAAATAATCGTTTTGATGTTATGGAGTCTTAAACCGTAAAATTATTAAAGGATTACCAAATCATTTAAAGATAACATAAATAGTTCAGAGATCACAACAATCATTCACAGAGTATAATAATCATTCAAAGATACCAGCAATCATTCACAGATCACAACAATTATTCACATATCACAACAATCATTCATAGATTACAACAATTATTCACAGATCACAACAATCATCATTAGTTAACAATAATCATTTACAAATCACAATAACCATTCACAGATCACAGCATTCATTCACAGATAACAACAATCTTCAAAGATCAAAACAATCTTCAGAGATAACAATAATCATTCACAGATCACAACATAAAAAAAAAAGAAAAAAATGGTCAAGACATGTGATACCATAAAATGCGTTATTTTGCTATGTATCTTTGCGAAAGTGAATAAAAAAAGATCCCTTTGAAAGAATAAAAAAAAATATTTTATAATGGATAACCTTGACTGCTTAACAGTGTTAAATGTTAACTTGTATGTCTTACGTGTTCTTTTAAGTTAAAGTATAATCCGAATTAAAAAATACATTTAAAATAAATGTGATTAACACATCTGCTACCTATGTGTATTATCGGAGGTGACCTGCGTATCTTGATTATTACTGATTAAATGGATTAAATTTAGATATGTTAAACTTGAAAAAAGCTCCATCCACATTTTAAAAACATTGCCGAGAAGAGTGTGAAAACGGGTTTACCCGTTCAGCCGACTTATTAATATTCAATATAAAATACCGTGAAAACGGGTTTACCCAAAATTGTTAAAAACGTTTCGTTATTTAATAAAGATACTTTGTCTATTTTTAGGGCCATCCGGTTGCGAGAGTTAAATTTAACATACCTTTCGGTCCTCGCCACCAAGAAACTTGTATGCCCTCCTCTAAAGCGCTTCAATCCTGATTTAGTAGCATAAGCCTGCAATTTGATTTTCTAGAGCAGTAAGACAGTCAAGCGACCTTGTGAAGATCTGCAAGAAAATAAAAGTTAAATGTTTTTTTAGTATAGTGAAAAGTAATGAACAATCTCTCATTTATGTTAACCGTGTGAAACAATGCGGAAGTCTTGCACTTTTGACGTCTTGCACTTTGGAAGTATTACACTTTTGACGTCTTGCACTTTTGACGTCTTGCACTTTGGAAATCTGGCACTTTGAAACTCATGCACTTTGGAAGTCTTGCAATTAGGAACGCTCGAACTTTGGAAGTCTTGTACTTTTGACGTCTTGCACTTTGGAAGTCTTGCACTTTTGACGTCTTGCACGTTGGAAGTCTTGCACTTTTGACGTCTTACACTTTGGAAATCTGGCACTTTGAAACTCATGCACTTTGAAAGTCTTGCACCTTTGAAGTCTTGCAATTAGGAAATCTTTCACTTTGGAAGTCTTGTACTTTTGACGCCTTGCACTTTGGAAGTCTTGCACCTTGTAAATCTCGCACTTTAGAAGTCTTGCAATTCGTATTATAAATTCTATTGTTGGTGTATTCTTGTCTACGTAATTTGAAATTGTCGGGTACCTGTTAGTGGTGGGTCGACACAGAGGCGCCTGAAAAAAATGATAATATACAGGCCTGTAAATATTACAGAGCATTTTCTAAATCAGTCATAACCAGGGCTAGGTATATTTTAGTTGTATAATCCTGTTTGGTTTGCAAGACTTTCTCTGGATAATTTCTAATGTTTTTATGTTTTTGTTTTTATGTTGTTTTGTTTTCTATTTTTTTCAACATAGTGATTCCATAATAAAACCGTATTTATCTCTCTTCGGTAATAGTTACAACTAAATTATACATTTCTGATTTCAGATGGATGAGACTGTAACAAGTGAAGAGAATACCAAGAAAAAGTGGCCAGGTTACTGTAAGACATTTATAGTGAAAGGTGGGTCAAAGTTCATCTCATTGTAAGAACATTCACGTGCATTCTCAAACTATGTCTTTACTCTCTAGAGCTAGCTGCTTTCATTCAATGATATTTAAATCCATGAATAATTAAACTTTGAGTAGGAAAAGCTCATTAGGCTTGGTTGATTAACTGACCACCCAGGATTTGAAAAACTACAAATCCAAATCTCTGCTTCCATGCGGCTATAATATAACATGGGGAAGTATTCAGACAGGGCCGGTCCTAACAAATGCGGGGCCCTTTGCGAATCTCATTGCGTGAGGCCGTAGTCTGGGTGGGAATAAGGATAATAACTGAAAATAAAGATTTTGTATTGGACCAAATTTTTTTTTTTTTGAATTTATATTTATATGCCAGTGACTATAAAAGTAAAAAAGTATTGAAACTTCCGAATTAGGTGAAAATTTGCCCGATTATTACATTTTATTACATGAAAGCCGACATGCCTTTTTTCTTTTATCGCGCGTAGGATTGGCGTTTTCTGCATTTAGTCACACACACAAATGACACTTTGGTATATTTTTCAGGAGATTTTTAAAAGTTTTTAGAGATTTTAATAAATTCATGAGATTTCCAGATTTCACACTGAATCGGCTATTCGCCTGTCGTTTGGATAGATCAACTGGGTAGGTAGGTCTCGTAGGGAAGAACAGCTGTGTGGCCAGTGGGTGACATATTTCCGACCATAGCTAATCCCTCAGGCTTTCACCTCATTTTCTACAAATAATAATAAACATAAAATCCTCCACTGTTATACACATAGCACACATACAGCATGTGAACATATTTTCCTAACGTCTTTTATGATGTACACAAGTCCAATGTGTACATTTTCTTCAGTTAATTGGTTCATAGCGGTGCAAACGATTTCATGAACCAATTGACAACACATCGGAGTGACGTAAGAGACAAGTCCAAAAGTGAGGTGACAAGGTGAAGGATGGGCGCCATTTAAAAAAAATCTAAATGCGAATTATAATATTAATATCAACTGCCATAGTTGGTTGATTTATTTCTAAATTTACGATCAAATCACTTGTTATAGTACATTCAGTCACCTGGCGTTCCTGTGTTTAACTAGGTCTACTCAATGTAGTCCGACTAATGCGAATTAAAATAATCAAACTTCCAATTTAAAGGTTCATTACACTTGTATTTCTAATTGTGTTCTATCACCTGGTCTCCCATGAGCTGCGCCGAGGTGCTAAATAGCTATTCAGGATCATGCTCCGCTTGGCTTGCTAAGCGCAGCAGAAGTGGGGAGACGCTCGCGCACACAAAAAGCGAACGTGAAACGTTGTAGCAGTGAGACTAATTCACAGTCTCACTAGTGACACCATTTAAAGAGGCACGCAAAGTAAACACAGCCGCTACTTAAGGATCGCGTGCGTCGCTTCCCGATCAGGTCCCACAATCAATCCATGAGTTCTTGCCTTCATGGTTTAAAACGATCGTCACACGACGGCTGAGACTTCAAAAAGCAGCACAAAAATTTTGCCACTTTCAATTGGCGCGTTCTCTGGGTGCAAACGGCTTGAAATAAAAGAACGGCTTTACGTAGCTAAGGGTTGTCAACAAATTAATTTAAGGAGTATATTCAAGTATTTACATGTATATTGGTATCGGAATCATAAAGAGAGATTGAAAAAGAAATTTTGATTAGGTTTTTGGGTTTTACATCTACCATTCAATTAAAAGATCGTTTTTAATAGGAAGGTCATGATGAATCTAGGCCAAGCAGATTTGACTGTATTCATCAATGAAGTGTTTTTGTCAAAATAGTGTTAACAACTTTTGTAAAGCACATATGTATGAAATCATTGTCTTTCGCTACTCTATCCGCGGTGGCTGAGTGGTGAAGCGCTTGGCTTCCGAACAGATGTCCGGTGTTCGATCCTGGTCAAGATTAGGATTCTCAATTTCGGGATCTTCGGGCGCCTCTGAGTCTACCCAGCTCTAATGGGTACCTGACATTAGTCGGTTAAAAGTAAATGCGGTTGGTCGTTGTGCTGGCCACATGATACCTCTCATTAACCGTAGGCCAGGGGGGAACATTACTTTTTTTTTTTAATTTACCCACTCCAGAGCAGCTCCATGGGAAAATATTAGTGTGGTACAATGATTACACAAAAATTCAGTTCCAGTTCTAAGAATAAGCAGTCCTACTAGGGTAATAATCTGATTTTGTAAAATAGGAAATCAAAAGTAGCTTTCAAGAAGAAGATAGTAAACTACTGTATTAAAATGATAGACAATAGACAGAATCCTACGTAGTCAAGAAATAAGGTGAGTTAATTTCCTTCTAAGATATTAGCATTTTTTAAAAATTAATTGTATGTTGCACTCAATCTTAATAGCGAAACTCACTTGAAATATTGTTTAGCTCATTATACAAACTGGTCATCACAACCATGGGGAAGTTTTGTAACGAAAATGTACGACAAAAAGAGCTTTTGTATAGTGCTTTTTGTGGTGCGTTCTAGTCTAACTTCTTTGTGGAAATATGTGAAAGGAGTTAATGCCTGCAAGAACGTTTCCCAGCTGCATTAAGGCGCTCAGCGAATACACCCAGCTGAGTTCATTCGCTAATTAAAAATCCCTAGTCTACACCAGGGATTCGAACTTAAGTCCCTCTCAGGCATCCAAGCGATATATGCCCCTCAGCTACCTATACTCCATCACCCAAAACAACAGAATCGAAACCATATGTTCGTTTACATCCAAGAATCATCTAGAAATGATTTTGTTTTTCCTCTCCTAGAGCCCAATGGTAACATCAAAGAACTGGTCTTTCCCAAAGCGTTGGACTTGGACCGGCCAAAAAGGGAAAGGACAACATTTTCTAATAGGCAGCTTCAGCACCTCGAGGAAGAGTTTAACAGTAACCAGTACATCGTAGGGAAAGACAGAACACGATTAGCCAAAACTTTAGGACTCTCGGAAACACAAGTACGCTTTTTGAAAAAACTTTTATGCTTAAATATAGATGTAGTTACTGTTACGTGCGCATCTTAGTGTAAATGTGTAATAGTGCGAATGTGTGTTGAAAGGGAGGAGAGCCAAAACGGAGGCACAGAAACTAAATAGTGTTTATAGTGTTCATGTTCATGATGGCTGCCTGGTCGAGCGGTTTGCACGCTGGACTGTCGTATCGATTTACCGATGGTCCCGGGTTCAAACCCTGCCCGCTCCCATCCCCCGTCGTCCTGCGGGAGGTTTAGACTAGGAAATAACTATCTTCAACTCTGAAAGAATTTCCGAAACATGTAAAACATTTTATAAACATTTTATAAAAACATTTTTATAGAAGATTAAATTAATTAAAAACTATAATGCTGACATTTGAAGTTGATGTATTGTTGAAAGAGTTTCTTTATATAAACAACGTAACAGTTACCATTATCTTATATCTCAATAAGTATTAAACAAAATCGATTGATAAGCGTAATGCGCTATAATGATCCTATCACTTGTCTAGGTCAGTTGGGAAAAAAGAAAGGAAGAAAGGGGTATCTTTGTGAATGACCGTTTTTTAAATGCATAAAAAAAGTTCATTACGGCTTCAAGAGTCCTACTCCTAAGGTGACTAATTCAACTTATGCCGCCACATCTGCCTAGTAATTGACTAATTGTTTTTGTTTTTGTTTTTTGAGTCTTGTGTTGTAAGGTAAAAGAAATAATTGTGCAAAATTTCAACTTGATCCGAGATTGGATGTGGGAGAAATAATGTGTAAAAACTTTTTGCCAGACAGACAGAATGAGTTGATAGAAGCTTTGTAAAAATATGCCTACATTTTCTACGACAAGACAGATTTAATGTTCTCAGTTTCCAGTGGCGTAGCTAGGGTGTGGAGAGGAGAGGGGAGAATTTGAAAATCCCCACGACTCCTACTAGAGGGGAGGCACCAAGTGAGTGTTTTTTACGTTAAAAATTAATTAAATGTTACGCAAGAAGAAGGGTCCCAAAGAGATCAAGCCCCCTGGCCCCAAAATGTTGGAAAATTCTCTACGCCCCTGTCAGTTTCATAGACCATGGGGCAGTTGGGAAGCTCTGGGCTTTCTGTGGACCTTTTGTTTTGTCAGTTTTAGAAGTATAACTGCACTGGTTGTTATCAAAAATTTCTCCTCTTATTATGACAAAGATTGATCTAGTTTTGGTTTTCTCTATTGTAGGTCAAAGTTTGGTTTCAGAATCGTCGAACAAAGCTGAAGAAAGACAACGAACGAAAGGAGAGTCTGAACGATCCGCAGGCCGAGAGTAAGGCAGCCCAGAACGTCCTTAAATTATTATCCTTTCGAACCAACGCAGCTTACCCAAACTTTCATAGCGGGCTATCACACCCGTCCTCCATCTTAGAGGGCGCTTTATCACCCCCAAGAAGAGGGACTTCAACGCCTGAGCTTAGATGTCAAGATGCTCAAGGATTGGACGAGTCATTCACTGCCAGCAGTTTGGGAGATGATAACTCTATTGAGGTCAGCGCAGATGGAAACGTTTTGCCACCAACATCTGCAGTACACTTCTCTCTATCAGCCACTGGCATAAGCTCTGCAGTAACCAACCCTGCAGTGACCATGCAGTCCAACTTCAACTCAGTAGTGGCCATGAACTGTGGACTGGGTCAAGCCAAGAACTATGACCACTTTGGTGTTTCGCCGGCTACATCGTTTGGTCCCAGAGTGTTCGATCCTTCAGAGCGTGATAGCTCTATTATTGGACATCAACCAGAGGTGAGTATGTCACTCGTGTGTCCGTCATTTGTTCCATGTCTTCATATTACTCTCTTCGACTTAAACCTGGCATAGTGTAGTTCCGGGTTATCAGACCTCAACTAGAGAAAGTCTGTTAGCCGCAATCCTGAACTCATAACTTACAAGTGAACATTTGACCTAGATTTAGAAACCAGGCAATTTAATTCGTCTGTCCACATGAACCACTAGTTATTATAAATTAATTTACTTTCTACAAAACGTATATCAACTCACTTTTTTTTCTGTCCGTCTGTCTGTCTGTATGGTAAAAATTGTGAACACGTTATTTCTCCCACACCCATTCTTGGATCAAGATGAAACCTTTCACTGTTATTTTTCTGACTCAACATGAATCAATATTAAAATTTACCTATCAATCAATTAATTTATGGTAATGAATTATTTTGTTTGATATTGAAAAAGGGAAATAAAGTATACATTGTAAGATATATATGTAAATATAGAGTTCTTTGCTTAAATAATTTTTGTTTATTTTTTTTTTAATTTTTTTTTTTTGCTTGTGTTTTAGTTTTATTATTTTTATACCAATTTTTTTTTATTTCTAAACAGACGATTACATTCAACGCCCTGACCAATGACCCCAGACACTCCGCAAAGACTATGTCTCTCGGCTATCCAGGTAATGTCCCTGCTTACTACAGACATCATGAAGCCGCAATGCCTCAGTTTGCCAACTTGCCATGTTGGCTGGACGATTACCAGAGAATGAATTTATTGAAACTTTCTAACAGGGATTGGCATCCACACCGACAACACGTCTCTCATCTAGGGGCGTCACCTGTCTTGCACGTCCCACGAGGTGTTCACCCACAACATCCTCCTCCCTTTGACGCCTATGCAAACATGCACACTTCTGGGCAAAGCATGCAGCAGCCACCACTTCCTGCAGGTCTGGTCTGGAGATACATCCACCCAAGCCAAACGATAAAAGGGAACGCTCAGGCATTTCCTAACAATCTGGACGGCAGATGACCTTTGACACGGTTACGGCAGATGACCTTTAACACGGTTCGTTGACTGTAAGAAAGTATTTCTTGTTAAATTATTATTCATGCCATGAAACTAAGCTGAATGAAATGACAGTGGACTTCCTGTTGAACTTAAATGTTACTTAATTATGGTAATTATTATTAATTATATGAAACTTTTAAACACATAACTCTTATGCTAATTTCTGACAGGCATAATCAGATGTTTATTAGGACGCCATACTTGGTAACAACATACAGTTAACAAGGGACAGTACTCTTACATACTGAGTAGAAAAAAACATTCTAATACATGTAATAGAATATTAGTAAAGAAATATGTCATGTTGATTTCATCTAATAGATCTGTTACTGTGTGAATTTACTGCGTTGTTTTACTGCGTTGTTTTACCGCACAATAGTTACTGCGTTTCTGATATTATTATAGCACAATGTTTGTTTCTACTTGCATTTCAGTATATCGAAAACAAAAAACAAATTGCGAAAGGAGTATATTGTCCCTCCTTTAATATAACAGTAATGTTGTTGAAATTTTAAATAAAGTTGTTAGTTCAATATGTTATTTTTTAAAAAATTTTTGTTAAATATATTTGTTATAAATTTGTAGTTCCATGCATTTTTTTTTTTTTGTTATTGAATTTTTTGTTGAATGTTGTTGTTAATTGTAGTTATGCTGCATTGTACCCTATTTGAAAATACCAACTTTAAGGTGAACACAGAAACATGATATAAGCAAAATAGTGTTTAAAAAACTCAATCGTAGTATAATAATTTAGCTTTAATTGAGTTAGATAAATATTTATAAATAGATTTTGGTTTTTAGATAGATCTATATGTCTAGATATAAACGAATCATCTGTTCAGAGTTGACTTTTTATTTTACGGGAATATTCGCTCAACTGCGACTTCAGTGTTGGTAATAGTGATAATGCTTATATCAATAAATTAATTAAGAATCTTGGTAGAAACTGTAGATTTTAAAACGACATTCGTGTCCACTGCGCTCCAATGTGTATGAGACAAGTAGGTCATTGTGTTGTCCACACATCACGTAGTTTAACATTTAACCAGCTTATGACGAACCCTTAGCTCTAGCTTGCGATACTTAATAAGAATAATCCTATGGTACAGTTAACCTTTGACATAGCATAAGAATAACCTTTGACACTGAATAACAATAAGACTAAACATATCATAGGCACAGACACCTGGCTACGCGTGGGCCCCCCTCTGCCTTTCGCCCGTACCCCACATGCTCAAGGAACCGTCAAATATGGACAGCGGCAACGTTTTAATAAATGTGAAAACCCCACCCCATTTTGTCGGGGCCAAGAAATAGTGTCCTTTTTCCCATCTCCTCCCTGGCGGTGGCCGTTCATTTGTTTATAATATTGTAATAGATGTCGTTATATGAAATAAACTAATAATGCCTTTAAAAATACCATATCTTATGTTCTGTTCATCATATCTTACGTTATCTTAACAAGTACAGACGTAACTTCAAAACAGATGATTAAGTCCTACTCATGTCTTCAGGTCAATCTACTAACACATGTTAAAACTCTGTCCAATTGTTTGATTTCCTGGCTGATTCAGGCAAAACCATCCATTTAACTCTTTCTCTCTGTAATTATTTTCCTCTTTTCGATAGAATTATTCATTTGTATTTCGGTATCCTGGTAGGATTAAACTTCAATAACTGATTTGTTTGTTATCAGAAAATGTTATATATGGTATCGAATAATAGGGAAATGCATGCTTTTTTTACATAACAAAAAATTTTTGTTTATAAATCCCTCCCAAAAATTTAGTTTAATGGGGTCAAATCAACGTTGGCATCGTCAATTAGGAGAGAAAGAGTTAAGAGAAGCACTGGGGAAGGAGGATTATTTGTATATTATGCGCTTGGTGGACTGGGCGTGGTCTTTATGTGTTTAATTTATATTCACTTTTGAAGTTTAATTATTGGTCTGGGTTTATACTTACAGGCTTAAAAGCGGTAAACGCTTAAAGAAACCTCTAGATCTCTGAGTTTAGAAATGACAATATACATTCTAAAGGAACACCTTACAAATTAACCAGTACAATAGCTTAATTAGAATTGAAAACCCTTGGGACTTAGGTGGCCATTGATAGAGCATTGAGGGAACAAACGCAGCGAGTGTCAGAGCAATAGCGAAAGTGACTTGAAATACAAGGGAGACCACTTAGTAGTCAAGTTCTCGCGACTGCAGCGCGACACAGTTAAGGAGGAACAGCGCCCTAGCCCTAAGAACAAGGGGACAAACAATCGGGGATGTTAATTGCGGACACCAGGCGCCCCCACCCCCCTTGCTTCTCCCCTCCCTCACAAAAACAAAATGCACTTGTGCCAGTCCGCTGCAAAGAGACGGACAATTAAAAGTGCTGGACACTGGGGTCACTCTGGGCGATCCCTATTTTAAATCTTAACTGTTTCTGTGTGTCAGAGAAATCTCGTGTGGATTAAACGGACAATTAGCCACTGACCGTCTCAGCACTAACACTGGACACTGGCCATCGAGTGGAACTGTGAATGATGTGCACAGCATCAGTTCGACTTCCTGGGATGACCATTGTTGTTAATAATATGGTTGTTATTTGCTAAATATTTGTT
>JADKLZ010000003.1:55333786-55359589 GCA_021533235.1 Biomphalaria straminea
TTGCTAAATATTTGTTATTATTATTCAAAGCGTTTTGATCGTTGAAATTGTCAAGTGGTTAACTCCTGACTGACTTACTGCATGTTGTAGGTTCAGATCCAGGTATAAACTTCGTACTGTCTTTTTTTTTTGTTTGTTTATAGTCTACACTCTTCCACCCAGATCGAAATGGTCTTGGTAAAGTTGAAGCGGTTGGTCGTTGTGCTGCTTACTCAGAACCCTCGTAGCAAGTTTACTGATCTAAAGAGTTATTAAATTTATCTGCTCCGTAAATTGCTAGACCTCGCTCAACATTTGTCACGCACTAAACGTTTGTAGCATTATCGTTTTAATTGTAAATATCCACTTATAAACAAAATACTTTATAAAGAACTAGCTGCATATGACCCCACCAGCGGACCTTAGTTCGTGTAGTACTGATCAAGCGCATTGGATTTAGATCTACGTCAAACATTGACAATGTTATCTTCATATTTTATTTTTCTAAATAATTTTGCCACGAAAATAAAAGTAGAGTGTGAAAATGGGTTTACCCGATTTGTTCAAAAGTTTCGTCTCTTAAAGGGAAACTCTCATAGTTTTTCAAATTTTAGTTATTGACATATTTAAATTCTGCGTAAAAAGTTGTAATAGTAAACATTATATCATTTTTTATTTAAATGCTTAGAAAAATTTATATTTAATAAATTAGACAGTAAATTTGCCACGCCTCCTAAAAAACGGGGCTCTGCGAGCTGATTCTATTTTTAGAATATGTGACGTCAGACTAAACGAAATGGATCTACACCTATATAACCGATAAACTATCTAGATTCTAGATCTAGCAGATCGTATTCATTCTTACGCTTTATAGCAAATGTCCAGGTTGATTTAAAATCAGACTTGGTTTATAAGAAATATTCTAGATCGAAACCTCTAGTTCTAGATCTACTTGAGGAAAACGAAATACTGTTCTTCAGCTTGTTACAGTAGTTCCAATTACACAGATAAATCAACAAGTATGCTGAAACAGAAATAAATGTCACTTTCCATGTGTTTCCAAAATATGAAGTTTTTAAAGGGAAAATGGGAAAAATGTATTCGACTGAAGAACAAATACTTTGCAAAGGCATTATCATTAGCTAATACCAGGTGTAGTGCCAACAGTACATTGCTGGATTTCCAGGCTAAAGAATTCAATAGCCTAAATGATGA
This sequence comes from Biomphalaria straminea, assembly GCA_021533235.1. NCBI lineage: Eukaryota > Metazoa > Mollusca > Gastropoda > Planorbidae > Biomphalaria > Biomphalaria straminea. The sequence continues at coordinate 55,334,981 of JADKLZ010000003.1, forward strand.
CTGATGGATCTACTACTGATGAGACACGCGACTCTGTCTCTGGTTCAAAAAGAAAATCTAAGGCACTACCTAGTGAAACGTAATGCACTGAAGGTAGTTATTAATTAATTATTATTATTAATTATTTAGACTCATTAAATATAACTGGATATAGAGAGTTTACAAATTACTGATATCAATCAGAAATTAATTAGATCTAGATTTTTAGATTATGAAGTAGATCTAATTATAATCTAATAAAGTCTATTCTAATTCTATATAATATCTTTATATTTATATAGCTTATATTCAGACTTTTTTTTTAATAATCTTAGATCCATTTTATTCATTGCTCTCAAACTACCCAAGCCTAAATATAATTTTTAACCAAAGATAAAATAGAAATAGTAGATAGCTTCCATCTGGACTGGTTTACTTACATAAAAAATATGCTGCATGTGCATGTCAAGAGATGTAGCTAAGAGGAAAAACCTAACTTTAAATTGTAGTTTTCTAGAACTTATGTTAGAACCATGCCAAAATTTTGTGTTTGTTTTACGCCCGAGTCATTTTAATCAAAATTTATTTCAGCGATTGGATTGTCTGATCAAGGATAATGCAACTGTAGTACTTGTACCTGCAGGGCCGGTCCTAGCGCTTGCGAGGCCCTATGCGAAACTGATTGCGCGGGGCCTATAGTCTGGGTGGGAATAAGGATAATAAGTGAAAAAATAGATTTTGTATAAGAAAATAAAATCGTCTTTCCTATTTTTTTCATTCTTTTCTAAGTACAAAATTGCGATCAAGTTAGCTTTACTGTACGAATTTATTTTGTAACCTCTGGAATATTTATATGCTAGTGACTATAAAAGAAAAAAAGGTATGGGAACGTCCTGTTAAGGTGAAAAGTTGCCCGATTGGGTCTATTACATTTTAACATGAAAGCTGACAATGCCTTTTTCTTTTATCGCGCTTAGGATTGGTGTTTTCCGCAATGAATGAAACCCAAAAATGACAATTCTGTCTATTTTTCATGAGATTTTTATGAGTTTTCAGATTTAAATAAGTGCAAAACATTTCCAGGAATTTTTTCGTATATATTATGCAATAAATTATTTTACACTTAGAATTATCGCGGGGCCTATGAAAGCGCGGGGCCCACTGCGACCGCATAGGTTGCAGTGGCCTAAGACCGGCCCTGTGTACCTGCAATATGAGACTACTGAGAGTGATTTAACTAGTGTCTCAGAGGTAGATACTGTGGCTGATCTAGTGGAATTACCAGTTATATCATATGTGTACACAGAACTGAACAACAAAGTAAATGTAAGTTTTTTTCATTTTGTCACCAAAAAAGAATTGTAGATTGATTTAAATTCATTGCTTATAATAATGGTTAAATTTTACTCTCAATATTTGTTTAGATACGCAATGTTGTATGACAGTCATGAACGATTCTGGTACTCAGACAGATGTAGCTATGAACATTCCATATCCTGTCCAGGCATCATCACCCCTACATTCAGGCTATAGCTGTGAGCATAGTTCTGACTGCTATGAACCAGCTATGAGGAGTAGCATAGATACATCATTTAATATCAGGTACAGGTATCAATAAACAAATTTTGTGTATTTGAGTTATAAATTAATTCTGATTTTAATATTATAGGATCTTTATTTATTGGACTGACTTTTAAATTATTTTTTTTTTTTGCAGTATGCCTTATGATGCACCACATCCAGCAGTTGAAATAAATCACTTGGTTGATCAGCATACAGATCACCCAAATTTCGCTGTTTCCCTCATGTTTACATGGCTTTGAGTACAATACAGAAAATAAAGATTGGTTTGAGCCTGGTGAGTATTTTCTTGATCCACTATATAAAATTAATATTAAACAGGTTTCCCAAGACTAAGTTAAAATGTTTTCTCACCAATAGAAGGATGATCTTGAAATATTTTGAATTTTTATTTTTTTTATTCACATAATTCTTTACAGGAACTGATGATTATGAAAGTGTGTGCAAAATATTGGACCATTGCAAATGGAAAAGGATATTAAAAAGGTATCTCTGATACACCAAACAGCTGCTCTGGAGTCATTCCACAGTCTGCATATGTCACAAGTTCATATCATCAAGATCTTCAAGGCAAACAAATATAATAAACACCTGACATACATTGTAACTTTTATTTAAAATTAAATTTATTTTTTGTTCATGCTATATATACACATTTTATTTTCAAAACTTTTGTAGCCATTTTAGCATACTGATGACTCGAAACCTGTTTTTGTGCCTTCTGGAAATTCTTTTCTGATCTCGTTCACTACACAGGATGGAAGAGGAACTCTAATGCTTCTTCCCAGACAGCTCCAGCATCAGCGAACAAACTGTCTATATGCAGTATATCTCTTTTGTCTAAAATGAAAAGTTATACATGAATAATGTCCAAAATTGTATTATTCTTATTATAACAGCATATATAGTTATGTTTTGTTTGGTTGTGATGCACATTGCAAATTGTAAAACACATTTCCTGATATTAAGGATAATAAAAATTATTATTATTATAATTACTCATGGTTATCATCAATATGGTCTCCAAATAGTTCTCTATAGTTGTGATGTGCAGTTTGTAGTCTGTCTTTGTCCAAACAGGCCTGAATCCTGGATGATTGCTTATGCATGGTATGTTATTGGAAGACATTTTTAGTGATACTTTGAGAATTTCTGTGCAGCATATATTTTCATTTCCTGTATCCATGTGCTTACAGTATCCACATTTACACCTGATGAAAGAAAAACTAAAATCAGATTTATTTATCAAACATATATATATATATATATAAATTTCAGTCAAATAATGTCTTTGGTACCACTTACCAATAAGTATTTGGATCACTTTGTCTACTAGTACTCCTCCTATCAAGAACTGGAGACTAAGACCTAGGCTTACATTGTAAACTTCATGGGGTTCAAACATATAAGGCTCAGCATTAGAGACTCCTGCCATGCATTAGCTAACAATAATTGAAAAGAAAAAAAAAAGAAACATGAAAAACAAAAAATTAGACTTTTAGGGCCTACATATAAGAAAAACAAGTTTATAGATCTAGTGATATAAGATTCAAATATTTTATTATCTGCAAAGTCTAGTTGTAAAGATAGATAATTATAGCCTATAAGACAATATTATGAACTATCTAGATAACAAGAAGCTCAACTTCAAAAATAAATATCTATATATATATATTGCATTACCTACATTTTAAATTAGAATTCTAATCCATCTAGGACTAGATCTAGTCTAGATCTTGATGTAAATATATTTAATAATACTAATTTAAAGCTTAGATCTTTGCCTTGATGACTAAAATTGTTTACAAAGAATGAAATAAAACACACAAAAAAATGTTGAGACAAAAATTAGACTTATAAATAAAAGAAAAAATTTTTTTTTAATAATAATAGATATAGTGATATAGATTCAAATATTTTATTATCTGTAAAGTCTAGATCAGTGTTCTTCAACGGGGGCGATATCACCCCCTTGGGGGCGTTTTTGAGATTTTGGGGGGCGCTGGGAGCCAAAGGGGCGGTACGGGGGCGCTGGGCACAAAAAGGGGCGGTAAGGGGGCGCTGGGCGTATATGGGGAAAGAAGAAACTAAAGTTCCACAAAAAAAACCATAAAAATCTTCAACATTAGAGCTGGCAAACTAAATGTAGACAAAATTAATTATAGTTAGCATGCTTCTAATTTAAGAACAGAAACAACGTTAGAAGTTGAGTTCGGGAATCCCATTTTCTATTTTTAAATTCTTACCGTTTTTTTCAGCAATAGGAGGGTATAAGTGTACTTGGATTTTGAGCGCATAAATGTTTATGTTTTGATAAACAAACTAGGTAGTACGCCTTTTATATTTTAGTCTATTTAACTATGTATGTTAATATATTGATATATAAATGTTAATTGAAATAAAAACGTTAAAGCTAACATTCAAATCGAGTAATTTGACCTTTTTTTTTAAAACAAAAAGCATTAACAAAGTGTTATTACGAAAAATCACTGGTATGTAATGGAATTTTGCTTAGAGTTGTGAATTGCCACTAGATATTTCAATGTTCTACTTTAAATGACGGCATCTTCAGATGAGGTTATAAAACCATATCGGCTTCACGAACATATAGCAATATCCAACTTTTTAAATGAATATTCATGAACAATTATACAAAATCTACTATTAAAAAAATATTAAAAACAAAAACGGCAAAGCAGGATATGTTTAGTGGCCTCTTAGAAAAATGTGTCGTTTTTTTAAAAATCTTATGATAATAGTGTTTGAAAATTGATTGAAACTATAAAAAAATTAAACATATGTAACACAAAAAGACATTTTGTTCTGTTCTGGGAGAAATATTATTTCAAAATTGTCTAGTTTTGTAGGTTATTACGACATATAGGGAATCATCAGTGGTTGGACGCTACAATAACTTCAAGAGCAATATAGAATGAAGAACAGGTCCATCCACTCTTCACCTTGTGAGTCATAATACACAGGCAACATCTAAGAAAATTTTAGCCCTCAATTTCATTTCTATTTAAATCTAATTTTTATAGAAATGTAAATAAAAAGATGTTATACTCTTATAAACTTAATTTCGTTGGATTTTGAAATGGGTTTGTTATAGATAGCTGGTTTTGTTAAGCTCTTAGGACTAAATATAATTTTATTTTTGAAAAACAGGACGATTCAATGGTTGGCGATGACTTAAAGCAGGCTAAAAAAATTGTTTCACCTGGTAGGCATCTAATGGAAATGAATAAAACCAACCTCCGACTGCTTGGGAAAAAAAAATACTTTCATTGATTATATCATTTTCTCTTTTATCGAGATACAATCTCACATAACTTGTTTGTTGACAAATTAATTACTGCACAGGGACACCGATATCTATGCAATTCACATAAGAATGTTCTATGAAGAAATTACAATTCGTTTCTAAAATAAAAAAATAAAATAAATATAAATGACAATTATTAAACAACTATTACATATATTCAAATTGAGTTGCAGGAAAAAAATTAGATTTACAAAATTATGTCATCATTGAAAGAATGTTAACATAGGAGGCACACAGTGGCTTACACAGGGTGGGGGAGGAGGGGGGCAATTTGAAAATCCCCCGGGCTCCCACTTGAGGAGGACCCAAACGATGATTTTTTTCTTGATTAAATATTACGCAAAATGTAGGGCCCCCCTCTGGCCCCTAATCGATGGAAAATTCCTGGCTACGCCCCTGGAGGCACAACAGAGATGTGGCTGAATTTGAATGTTTCAGTAAAATTCCAAAACCGTGGTCGAAAATGGAATAATGTTCTAGCTTTTCCATCAACATACATAGTTAAACTAGATTTAGTGCGTAACAAACTTAATGAATAAGCAAAGAAAAAGACTGGATGTAGCCGCTAGAGGAGACCATCGCCTTACTTTGGCTACTTTAAAGATTGAAATTTCTAATATTGTCAGACTGAAGGAGGTACAAGATTCTCATTAGCTTTATTTCATTTTGTAGTGAATTAAACAATAGTTATTTGTATTGTAAAAATAAAACTAGGCTATATTTACAATTTAAGCTAAAACAATTGGGCCCTAATATTCAATAATTTTAAAGCAGTCTATTCTTAGGATTTGAAAGAAAGTCATGACTATGAGATTAATTTTTTTGTAATCACAGTAAATCATGTGACAATTTTTTTTGTAGAGTGATAATATTGACTGTTTTTGCATTCGATTCCGAAGATTACGTCTGGGTGCAGTGTTTCACACAACTACCCAAACCCAGCTGCGACCTACATATTTCCCGAATTTTGTGCAAACAAAGCCGTTGTCTGCTGGTGTTCTATTTAAGTTTTCTTTCTATCTTTTGCGCCTTCTTCAATAGTAGCTTTTCTTTGAGTCTCAAATGTTTGTCCAGCAGCTTTTGTGAGAACTCTCCAACTGTCCTCTCTCAGGGGTCATCTGCTACCAGAGAATGCTGCCAGGTACTTTACTCTATGCCAGTGAAGGCGAAATGGCGCCTGAGTGGATCTTTATAGCGCTTATGGGGGCACCTCTGTAACTCCATCCTACTCTGAGCTCGACAAAGAAAATAACCTTTTCATGTAGTTTTCTCCCATGCGGGATAAGTGTTATTTACAAAATAAAAATTAATAAATAGATAAATTAATAAATAAATGACATTTCGTTCAAATTTGCCTTCTCACGCTTCTTTATAAGTGTTTTTTTTAGAGGGGGGCGCTGGCAGATTTTTTAAAAGAAAAAATACGAAAAGGGGGCGGTAGGCCAAAAAAGGTTGAAGACCACTGGTCTAGATGTAAAGATAGATATTTATAAGACAATATTATGAACTGTCTAGATAACAAGACTCAACTTGAAAATTAAATATTTATAGAAATGTGTGTGTGTGTGTGTGTATACCGGTATATATATATATATAGGGCCTATATAGTTCTAATTGAAATTCTAAGTCATCTAGTCTAGATCTTGATGTAAATATAAATAATAATACTAATTTAAGCTTAGATCTTTGCCTTGATAACTAAAATTGTTTACAAAGAATGAAATATCTGATGTGTCGTTCGTAAAACACAATGATGAAGTTCGAACAGACAGTTCTATTGGCTCTATTATTGTTATACTATAGAACTATACTATAGAACTATACTATAGAATCAGATCTACTAGTCTAGATTATTCTAGATCAAGTAAATCTATAGCCAAGGCGAAGTGATATTATGTGACATAACTTGGGATAGTCTAGTTCTAAATGTTATGCCTACCTGTTATAGATCTAGACTACCTCGAGTGCTTGTTTTACAATAAATTCGCGGAAGACAAGTACCGGTACTCGGAGTAGTAAAATATTGTGTATCAGAGCGTGACGTCACATAGAAACTACGTGAAAATCTGACCGTTTTGGGTGCGCAGAAAAATTACGTCAGAAAAACATCAATTACTAAGTTATTCTTGCAAATTAAAAAAAAAGAATAATATATTCATTATCTGTAAATCAAAACACATATTATATTAAAAATTGTCAAAACCATGAGAGTTTCCCTTTAATAGAGATAAAATTATTGTTTATATTTTTATTTTATAGTATAAGGGCCCTCCGGTTGTGGGAGGAACATTAAACGTACACTACGGTCCCCTTTATGATTTGAGGAACATTAAACGTACACTACGGTCCCCTTTATGATTTGAGGAACATTAAACGTACACTACGGTCCCCTTTATGACTTGAGGAACATTAAACGTACACTACGGTCCCCCTTATGATTTGAGGAACATTAAACGTACACTACGGTCCCCTTTATGATTTGAGGAACTTTAAACGTACACTACGGTCCCCTTTATGATCTGAGGAACATTGATGTCAAATTTTATCTCGATTGGTCAAACTGTTTTAAATGTTATTCGGGACACACACCCATAAATACATATACAAATATACATATATGCATACCTTTAAACACACATACAAATATATATTTACAATGTGCTTAAAGTAGCCGGGTTTCGGTGTGTGAAGGCATCCACCCTCTTCTATTTAAACATTAATTACAGTAAATAAAGTTAATAAATCTAAATGCAACTCATACTAAAAAAACAATAAAAACAGCATAGCCTTGTTTATTTAATCTCTTGTTGTGTTATATTTTATATGCATATTTTGTGAAAATATTTTATAATTTTTAAACCTAGGTTACACCCTTCTGCACAGTCTTTTACAATGGTGACTCCGGCACTGCTACTAAATATGCTATGTGTTTTCGTAACATAAAAAAAAAACTGGTAATAATCAGTAACAATTTGACAATTTAAAATAAGGAAACGGGTAGCAGCGTTGTACGATAACTTGCACGTCATTCGTCAATAGAGTTTTATCATTTGAGGTGCAAGAGCAATAGAGACAAAAGGAAGTCAGGTGGAAAAAGAGAAAGTAAGAGAGAGAGAGAGAGAGAGAGAGAAGGAAAGAAAGAGAGAAAGAAAGAGAAAGAAGGAAAGAGAAATTAAGAGAGAGAATCACGGAGAGAGAAATAACAAGAGAATGAAAACGAAAGAACTAGAGCGAGAAATTGAAAGAAATAAAAAGAGAATGAAAAAGAAAGACACTAAAATAAAGAGAGAAAGAATAAAGGAGAAAGATGGAGAAATTGAGTGTAAAAGTGAGAGGAACAAGTTTGAAGAATTCAAGAGAAAAATTTTTTATTGACTATACCAATACATTCCCCACTTCCATTAGAAAAAAAATACAAGCAAAATTTTCTTTAAACAAAGCCAGTGGCGTGACTTGGGTTGGAGAGGAGGGGGGAGAATTTAAAAATCCCCCGGGCCCCAACTCGAAGGGGGCCCCCAAATTATTATTTTTTACATTAAAAATGTAATATTACGCAAAATGCAAGGCTCCCAAACAGGTCAGACCCCCTCGGGTTTCTAAATGATGTAAAATTACTAGCTACGCCCTTGAACAAAGCTTATCTTTAATGAAGGGTTAACCTCTTAATTGCTGCCTATTTCTCATATTGCACATGGCTATATAAAACAAAAATTAATTATTAATGACTAATTGACTTGCTTAATGTTTTATGGATTCATGTGTTGTCATTGACAATAAATTATCGTGCAAAAATTTAACTTGATCCGATAAAGGGAAATGAGAGAGAGAAAAAGTGGCAATTATCCACCCAGACAGACAGACAGACAGAGTTAATATAAGTTTTGTAAAAACGGCCTCGGTATTATTTCTCCACCAAATCCAAAAGATCTCTAAAGGTTAAAGGTCAGACACAGAACCTAAAAGTCCTAATTCATTGTATATCACAGTTATGGCTTTTGTAGTCTGACCCCTTTAAAAACATTGCCTCGTCCGGCCATAAAATGGCGAGATTTGTGCCAATGAGGTGTCCTGCTGTGACAAGTGTTTGTGACAACTTTGTGTCACGCTGTTCAGTCAAGCTCCACACGTGTCAAGCCACCCCCACTCCTCCTTGCAGTCAGTCAGTCAACTCGTCAACTGACAGAGAAAGTTTCACTGGAAATTTCAAACTAAATAGATGTTTTCAACAAGCAGGTATCAACTTCCTGTACAAGTGGAGCTATTCTTGAAAACAAATATATATTTTAATATAATTATGTATAGATGTTTATTTTTAACAATAACAACAATGAAAGCAGAGACTTGCTGTTCCGTTCAGGGAGTCTCCTTTGTATTTTTTTGTTACTAGTAGAATTATTAGCTCAAACGTTCGTCATTGTCGAAATGACAAGTCAAAATTAAACAAGATTACAAAGACAGTTTGTGTGAAACACAAACTCAAAGTCAACCCCCGAAGTGGTCCACCCAGGCAGGTAAAAAGGGAAAAGGGAGGTTTCAATATTTTCAGAAAGAACATCGGAATGTCATTCTATGAAAGACAAGTGACAGAGAAGAATGGAGAAAGAAGGTTGACGGATCTTGTGTGGTGCCCCAGCAAACCAAAGAGTAGGGTAAAGTGAAGTTAGATGTGAACCTGGCCTAACTGATGTCTTATAATGAATATTTAATTGATCTAATCTGTTATTCAAATTTTTTAATAACATTTCCTTAAAAAAAATTCATTTTATTAATTGTACTACATTCGTGTGCTGTATTTGCAGTTCATGTGATAATATGTAAATCTACTTTTAATTGTTATTTTAAATTATATATGACTTATATGCATACGAAGTAGATTTTTTCTCTTTAAAAAAAATTGTGTGTAAATGTAGTAGTATGTTAGTATGACAGAACGTATTAACTTAGCTATACAAATGTAAAAAAAAATATTTTTTGAATAACAATCTAAAACAATTTGCATAAATGTGTTAAAATATGGTAAAAGATAATCTCCTCTACTAAAGAGCCTTCCGTGTTTGTTACTATTAATAGTGAATAGTTGTAAAAGTGGTGTATTTTTATGAAAAAACTGATTGCATACGTGATTTTTAAAATTCGTTTTTTCGCTGTCAGAAAAGAAAAAAAAAGTAGCCGTTTCACCAGAACTTTGAATGGTCTAAAATATTATGATGTCGGATTTTGAATATCTTTTCTAGTTAACGAGATCTAAACGGGACGGACGGACGGACAAACATTCCACTGAAAACTAATGTCTTTTTCCCTTTTGGGGGCCGCTAAAAACAAGAAGTGTAAACTCACAACCAGAATTCGAAACAAAATTTTCAATTAGAAGCAAACAAATATTTCTGGATGAAAATTCGCACTATTGTATTGCTAGCCCTTGGTGCTAATAACCCAAAGGTCGTGAGTTCAATCCTTATAATGTTTAGGCTATTTTTCTTTATTTTTTCATGGACGAGAAAAGAAATATGAAAATATAGTAGGAATTAATTAAACAAAAATAAATTGCTTGATTTTATTTCATCTTTAATCTTATGTTTTTGTTTCCTCAGTGTTTAAATAACTTTGAAACTACAAAAAGAAATGAAAATATGGAAAAGATCAAGAGTGTTAAGTTCAAAAGTAAGATGCTCATGTGACCTTACAGAACAGATCAGTCGACTCTCTCTCTCTCTCTCCCACCCTCTCTCTTTATCTATCTATCTTTCTTTCTCTCTCTCTCTCTCTCACACACACACACAGACAATTACTATAAAGAAGGGCAGATATTTGGCTGTAACTGTGTATACGGACTGAAACAGAAATATTATTTACAAATATGGTTGAGTGACTCTTTTGAGAAGAAGTCAGATTAATGGACCTCATTCACCAATAGTAAATAAGCACATTCAGCCACGTCATAATATTGATAAAACAATAATAAAATACGTATCGCGTGACAGCCTTTATGGATTACATAATTTGTATAGAAGATATAGAGAATCACGTGGCTAAATGTTGTTTGTTTACGATTGCTGACCATTGCCATCTTGTTAAACGTGTACTACTCACAATATCCCTAAACAACAGACCTTTAAACATGTATATCTTATATCAGACTATATATAGTCTATGGTTCAAATTGATTTAAAGAAGACAATGTAGCACTAGCAGTCTTTAACCCTTAAAACGCGTGAGATAGTGTAGCCTCTATACATCAAAGTTAAAATTCCATTTTGTATGCACTTTTGAAACATTGGTATGCACTTTAAGGGTTAATAACCACTTCTCAATTGCCAGGAATGGAGGAAGTGACCTATGTTTTGACCTCATTTTAAACGCTTTCCTAATTACATCCCATAATACCTTGGAGCTAGTGTCCCTGATGAAGAAACCAAGACCCAAACTTCGGACCAGAGCTTCAACGTTTACAGCATCACTTGGAAAACTCAAAAAATTTGAACAATGACAAAGCCCTTGACACCAAAGTCATACTGTAGTGGTCCCTGGTTACGGCCACATTCTTATATACATGCGAATCTTGGACGCTGACTGCAGATCTAAAGACAAGGATCCTAGCAATAGAACAAAGATGCTACAGAAAGATCTTTGGCGTTTCTTCAAAAATCGCATCTCGAATGAAAAGATTAGAAACAGGATTAATACAGCAATCAGACCCCACGATAACCTCCTAACTACTGTAAAAAACAACAACAACATCATAAGGTCCTTAGGGCTCTCAAAGACATTCCATCAGGGAACAGTACCAGGAAGAAGAAGAAGAGGAAGACAGTGAAAGCGATGAAAATATAACATCAAAGATTTAACAGGCCTGTCAGTGAATCAAATTCTATCCAAGGAAAAGGACAAAGATTAATGGAGAAAGACAGTGGACAGGTCTTGAGTGGTGCCCCAACGGACTAGGGAATAGTTGAACGTGAATTACATCTTAAACATAGACCAACACAAAACAAATTTAGAAATTATAACAGTATCGCGTGATCCAGATGTCTTGCTTCGTCTTCTATTTATATCGTAGTTATCAGGTACATTGAAGGAGTAGGAGTAGGCTACACAATGTAGATCCAATAAGTAAAAAACCCCAACTTCACTAAGGTAGCTTGAGAATAGTTGTCTACAATTACAATAAATAAATTTTTAAAAAGAATTCCTGAAGAGAGAATCTCAGGTTGATCTTTAGACTTATTCATTGGAAAGAAAAACAACTCTACTTCAATTGAAGCCAACTTAAACTAAGGGAGACAATTCATTTTTTAAATAATGTTAGTACTGTATTCATAAAATAATTTTATTATGTCCCTTGCTATTACTTTTTTTTTCCACTGCACGAAATAAAGACAAAACTCTTTATCTCTATCCCGCTCTCTCTCTTTCTCTCTTCCTCATTGTCTTTCACCTTCTATTTTTTTTGTCTCACTCTTTCCCTCTCACTCTATCAATCACTCCTTTTACCTCTCTTTCTCTATCTTTATCTCTTTCTTTCGCTCACCATATGTATACGATATGTATTATGAATATTTATGAAATCTAGAGAAACTTTATGATACGATCTTATCTTGTATGTTGCAGACATTACTTCAGAAGAGAAGGCAAACACGTACTACGCTTATCAGTGTGTCAATCTTCGTAAGCATGTTCATCAATGTCTTAAAATCTGCCACGTCCTTGGTTTTCCTGGCTGATTCAGGCAACCCATTCCATGCTCCAATGACACTAAGAAAGAAGGCGCACTTTTAAAAATCTTTCCAATGATATGGAATACGAAATGTGCCTTGAATTTAATTGGTATCACAATTAGGAACTTAATAATAATAATAATAATAATAATAGGCTTGTCTTCGAGTCCGAAGATTAGTGAGGAATACAGTGTTTCCCGTGGCTGTGCAGTCCCAGCTGTGATCTACATATTTTGCCACATCCAGGGCAAGCAAAACCATTGTCCGCAGGTGGTCGGTTTAGATTTTCCTTTCGTCGTCTGCGTTAGTCCTCGGCGGCAGATTTTCTTTTGGTCTCAAATGTGTATCCCGCGGCCTTTGTGAGTGACCTCCAGCTGTCTCGTTCCGACGCCGCATGCAGCCAGGTGCTCTCTTCTATGTCAGCCAAGGAAAGTTGACGCCTAAGCTGGTCTTTGAAGCGTTTCCGTGGGGCGCCTATGTTACGTCGACCACCTTTTAGCTCACCAAAAAAGACTGCCTTTGGCATACGTTCGTCTCCCATACGGGATACGTGCCCTGCCCAGCGTAGCTGTCGGACCATAAGAAGTCCCTCTATACTCTATACTTAATATAAAATGAAGTATGCATGTGTACAAGAAAGGAGGCGAGATGAAATGTTAGTAAAATTAAAGAAATGTTTTGATGGATAGCAACTTTGTCTTACTGATTGTGTTTTAAACAGTACCGGAAAGGGAAGTAATCCAAGCATCATACCTTCGTTTACACTTTCTCAGTAGTTGACTTACATTACCTAATTTAGGCTTAACTTTAAAAAAATGTTCTTGTGTCATTCTTTCCAATGTTGTAAATATGGTAACCATAAGGACTCGTCTTTGAATCCTGCTCTATCATGTATGACACAGTCTAGGTCTGGCTTTCTCAACCTGTGGGTCGCGACCCCCTTGGGGGTCGATTGAAGATTTGCCAGGGCTCGCCTAAGACCATCAAAGATATGGATTTTTATTGTCTATACTTCTATTGCTGTGTGTGTGTAGGGGGGGGGGTCCCTCGGTAGAGGGGGGAATTGTAAAAAGGGGTCGCCGTACTCACCGAGTATAAAAGTTTGAGAACCGCTGGTCTAGATTGACATTGCCAGTTCTATGTTCACCTTGGGCCAATAAGTTGGATACATATGATCAGAGGGCTGACTTTTTAGCGAGAACCGCGGTAGCAACGAGCACCTTAAATGATGAACCGTACAGTCTTGCGACCGTACGATCCCTAGCCGACAACAGATTGTTGGCACAGTGGTACGCTAGCTGGGACGCTTCCGAAAAAGGTCGAGAGCTTCACAAGCAGATGAGTAGACCAGACCGAAAGGACGCATGGTGGACGCTCTGCGGAACAGGCAGTCCTAGCCCAGTTCCGAGTCGGACATTGCCCAATAGGTGCGTACTTTGGGCGATGGAGGGAGAACTTCGACACACGGTGCCGCCATTGCTTCGAGGACGATGAGACAATAGAGCACATTCTCCACGAATGTCGCGCTCTGCAAGATGAACGATCGGGACAAGGTAATGAGAGAGAGAGAACTGGTCCATGTGTGGCAAAGGGTCTGTCCTTGTACGGGGATAAGGCGACCCTACAACTCACTGCACGCTTCCTCTTCCGTGCTCTAAGGGAGTAATCTCAGCACGGTTTATTTCAAATGGGGTATCTGATTCGGATACACATGATTGAAGTTGATTTTTACCCACAGTGATTTGGACATACTTTAGTGGTAAGGTTGTATTCTAGAGGACTTTTAAATTTAATACCGCTGTTATGCTGATGTAGCTATATTTCAAATTGGATATATTAGTGTAACTACCAAGAAGTGGCAGCATATTATTATTATTAAATAAACATTATATTTTGTCTACTAAAGATGGAGTGAAGTCAATCTATTCCAGTTATGTTTGTTACGTTTGAAGTGTAGCCCCAGGACGCACGAACCCAGCATTGTTCAACATTACACACATTAACGACAAAAAAAAGGGGGCGTAGCTAGGAATTTTCCATTGTTTGGGGGCCCCGGGGGGCTTGACCTATTTGGGGGCCCCTGCATTTTGAGTAATATTTAATTTTTAATGTAAAAATAAACCCACTCATTTGGGGGCCCCTCAAGTGGGGGCCTTGGGGGATTTTCAAATTCTCCCCCTCCTCCCCCCACCCTAGCTACGCCACTGCGACGAAAACTTTAAACCCGACTTCTTTAAATCCTGCCTACTCTATTTTCTTTAAAACAAAGCTTTTATGAATTCTGTCTAACTGTAAAAAATATCATATCTCTCCCACAGCCAAAACAGGACCTAATGGAAATTTTGCACAATTATTTATGGTACCTGACATAGCAAGTAAAAAACCTAACAAAACAAAAACAACAACAATTACTTAATTAATTATTACTAATTAATTATTTTGTTTTTAATTGAACAAGAGAAAGAAACATTACTTGACAGACGTGATGGTATACGCTAACTTGAGCTCTGAGTGAACAAGTTTTTTTTTTTTAAATACACTTAAAAGCGATCACAGTAATATTGACACAGATTTCCCTTTCTTCTTTCGCCTGCCCCCCCCCCCCCCCGCAATTTTTCCATTTTTCCAACTAGTCCAAACTAGTGATAAGTTTATAGAGCAGTGAGAAAGCTAGATGCATGAAATTACGCCAATCAAAAACAATTGTTAAACATATTTCTAATGTATAAGATATATTATTGTTAGTCCATATGTATGAGATACTTAATCATATGAATATTCCAAACTTATTGATTTAATTACACTTTATATAAGCTTTGTGTCTTTTTTAAAGAATTTTTTCTCTTGTTTGATATATTATTTGTTTGATATGATTAATACTTTCGGTGCATAGTATGCGCTTATTTGACTCAATGCCAATTTATTTGACTAATCCGACTGCTTTGACTGATTAGATTTATTTGACTACGAGGGAAAATAAAAATATTTTATAATTAGGTCCTAACTCTTTTCTTTTTACACTTTATCTGGTGCGTAAAAGTCGCCTCGATTCCACTGAGCAATAGAAATAGACCTTAACATTGCAAACCTAGTTTAAAACAAAAACTTCTGATATAACTCATTTCATCACAAAATTTTTTCATTTCGTTCAATTTATCATTGATTTGAAAAAGTACTTATCGACTAAAGTTCGAGGGTACGATACCAATTCTTATTGATCAAAAGTTCTAAACACTTAAGATGGATAACTACATTTCAATCTATAAAAAAAAAACGAAAACACAATTTTTCTTTCTATTTGTTAGAGCAAATTGTCGGTCTAGATGTTGAGATGACTGCCAGGCAACTAACCAATATTTTCAAATCTGAGCGTGATCAATCAGCTTGTCTCCAAGTATTGGAGAGAAAGTGTAAGAGAGGAGAGAGAGAGTGTAAGAGAGGAGAGAGAGAGAGTGGAGGAAAGGGGGATAGAAGGAGAAAGCAGTCGATGGAAGGAAACAAGTTGGGAGGGTGTTTGACGGCTTAAATTGCATGCATTCTGAATTTTCAGCTGTTTTGGGAAGAAGAAATCAGGAAAATGGCGGGGATCGTAAATTGATCATGCAAGCAAAATGTCCCTGTGATGTCATATATCATGCTCAAGGCGAGCACGAGGGTGTAATCAGATTAGTGGTAAATTGGATGAGAACTGTTTGTAGAGTTGACGAACGACGATAGATAATCGAATTATTGATATAAATATTGGGAGAAGATTTTTGGTTTTTGATTTCAGCTAAAATTATTCCTACCTCTGGGGAGTGCCAGAACGATCACTGCAATGTGACAGAATGATCGCTTCAATGTGACAAATCGATCACTGCCATGTGGCAGAATGACTAATGCTATGTGGCAGAACGACTAAATCCATGTGGGAGAACGATCTTTGCCATGTGACAGAATTATAACTGTCATGTAGCAGAACAACTAATGCCATGAGACAGAATGTCTAACCCATGTGCGAGAGTGATCACTGACATGTTGTGACGGGTCGCCGCGTGTGACGTGAATTTAGCTTGTTTGGTGTCTAGGGGATGATTATTTTTGAATATATCACACACTGACCCATCAGCAGATAAATCGGGAGCAGACACGCAACTAGACAAGCAATTAAGAGAGATACAAATTGATAAAAATATAAAGAATATTTATTTACATAAATATTTACATAAAAGAATGAAAGGGGGAGGATTCGTATCTAACTCTGAACTATGCTAAGTTTGATCATCACTTATGCACGTAATGAGAGAATATGTCACTTTGTCCTTGGTACTTAGCTATTTCTTGATTGAATCGCAGTTGTCTGTATCCTGGTTTGAAGTGGCGTTTCTAGCGTGTAGAGGGACGCCGGTGATATAGTCCTAGTGGAGGTTCAGTCCAAAAGTTCCAATATCTGTAGTGGGCACAGTAAGGCGGGTGGCCGGTTACCGTGGGCACAAGTGTACTGCGGGCAGAGCGGATCTGCCGTGGGCAGCGTAGGGCAGGATAAGTCCAGTGAGTTGGCGAAGCTATGACGTCTCGCACAGAGCGGATCTATAGGGACGTCGTACCTAATGGGCTGACAGGTGGACTGTCGAATAGGCAGGCTTGAGCCGATAGCGCCAAGTGGACGATGAGTAGTGACTTTCAGCGCTAAAGAGCACTTAATAGTACGTGATACTCGTAGTGGATCCAAGTAGGCAAGCGATACTGATTAGTACCAGATAGGCGAGTGGGCAGATCCTAGTAGGTAGCAAATAGGCAGACACCTGAGGGAGGCTGCGGATAAATAAGGACAAGTTAGGACATGTCTCTCATGCATCTTGTCGATGCCCTCGACTGAGGTGCATACGTCAGATTGATAAAATTGCTTTAGTGCACAATGGGGAAAATGATGACAAATGGGATCGGAAAAATAGAGGGCTGATAGTAGTAATATAAAATGTACATAAAAAGGGGAGTAATAACATGAAATATACATGGAAGGGGAAGATAATAATCTCAATAAAATACAAGTAGAAAGAGCAAAAGGGGGGGGGTAAAAGAGGGGAGAATTGGACGCTGGTGGTCAATGACCGTGACGCTATTGTGCAAACACGGCCGGGGCCATGACGTGAACAATGATTGTCCGTTCAAAGGGGAGGGAACAACTCTTGCAAAAGCAAAATGATTAAAATGAGAGATGTTTCTAAAGTCATCAAGGTGACCAGCCGAGACAAAGAGAATAAACTCAACTGTACATACATGTACAATGTTGCGTCAATTATCAATTGAGCAACGTGGCAATAATATTGCCGACATGGGTAAATGTAACATATAGATATATACACATGCAATGTTTAAGTTTCCTACTTACGACAGTGAGAAATACACAATGCACAAATTAAATATAAATGAACTAAATAAAATACACAGGATAATATCCAGAATGAAATATACACACAAGCTAGTTATATGGAACTTGTGACTAAGTTCGGCGTAATTAACTCACCACCAAATATTCCTCTAAGAGAATTAACAAATGAAGTAGTCCAGGCTCATGTGGCAAGTGCCAGCGGGAGAGTGAAATGAAAATGAGCTAGTGTCTACTTTGAAATAGATTTAGCTTATAAAGGTCAGAGGTGAGAGCGGATACAGGAAATGTGACAAGATAGGGATTGTCTCTCACGTGGTCGGCTCGAGACGAATATTCCACATATTGGAAAGAGGCCTGAGATGTGCGGACACACCTTGGAGTGTCGATAGACGTGTGGCGTCGAATGATCTCTTTGATCAAGGAGAGAGAGACACGTGTTGAGGCGGGAGGCGTAATGCGTTACATTCCTGCCTATATGGTATCAACTGGGAGGGCTGGGCATCCGGCCCTCAAGGCGAATGCCTGTTTGATCTCTTCCCTGGTCAAGGGGAGATAAGCGAGGAGTGGCGACAGTCATGGTCCATGCGCTAGACTTTGTTTAGCGTAAATAGGAAAAAGGTGCGGTTGTGAAGAAATAGGCCGTAAAAAGGGGAAATAATTAAAATAAAATAAATAAATAATAATAAATAATAATTAATGCTGTGATAAAAGTGAGCGAATCTGACAGCGAGTTTTTGACTTGTCACACATGTGACAGAACGATCACTGCCATGTGTCAGAAAGGCCACTGCCATATAACAGAACAATCACTGCCATGTGACAGCACTTATATGGGACATCACTGCCATGTGACAGAAAGATCACTGCCATGTGACACAACGATCAATGCAATGTGACAGAAAGATCACTGCCATGTGTCAAAAAGGCCACTGCCATATAACAGAACGATCACTGCCATGCAACACAACTATCACTGCCATGTGACAGAAAGATCACTACCATGTGACACAACGATCACTTCCATGTGACAGAACGATCACTTTCATGTGACAGAAGGATCACAGCCATGTGACAGAGGGGTCACTACCATGCAACAAAAAGATCACCTCCATGTGACAGAAAGATTAGAACACTTCCATGTGACAGAACGATCACTGCCATGTAATAGAAAGATCACTACTACCTGACGAAATGGCTACTGCCAATGAGAGAATGATCACTGCCTATGGCGAAACGATCATTGCAATATTGTGCTAGAAGATAAATATGATACAACAATTTTCACCTTTTAATGAGCCACTGTGATAAACATCGCCAGAAGTGGACAAATACTGGCTTCCTTTTTAAAATTTGGAACCATTCTGTAGGAGTTTGTGTTAATGAAGAGTTACATTTCCTTACATTGTACTCTTAGGCTGAGATTTACTTCCCCTCAGCAATGTCAGTTACTATTGATTTCAAATGGTCTTATGTGAAGGCTATTTGATCTAGTTATTCAATCGTTTTAGCCATCAACGTACTTTTAAACCATTGGTCAATGAAATTGACAAAAGTAAACATCAACTACCGAATAAAAAAAAAATGTCCTTTTAGCAATCTGTTTCTGTTCAGTGGCGTAGCAAGACACTCATTGGCCCGGGTTCAAAAATATCTAGGTTGGCCCTCTCCCCCTCAAAAAGACAAATTTCGTAAAAGACAAAATTGAGTAATCTAAATGTATTTATACATTTATCAAAAGACATTACAATGCCAGTGAAAGGATCGTACAATTTATTTGTTGAAAGTAGTAATGTCAATAGGTTACTGTCACGTACACATGTTGTTTTGAAAAAGGCAAGGTCAACAAAAAAAAAAAACAAGAGTTATTTTTTGCTTGTCAGAACATCAGTCACATGCAGGGGCGGATTGGCTATATGGGCATACCGGGCAAATGCCCGGTGGGCCGGCACCAAATGGGCCGGTCTGGTTACTACCAAAGAAAATTTTTTTTTAATGCAGACAACTTAAAAAAAAAGTTATAGTAGCAAAGACACATTTGCCCGAACACGTTTTATTTTATTTATTTATTTTTTTACAATTAATTTTGTTTGAAATTCAATAAGTATATCAAAAATGTAGGCTACATAATACACTATGCATATTACATTTAGCTGTGTAGGCCTAAGAGCGGCATTGGCTTCAATACTGCTTTGATGTCTGTGTGTTTGTGTTTGGCCTAAACGTTTTTGCTGGTCGGCATGAACTTTGATGACACTCCCACTTGGTTTTCCTCCTTCCCTACCCCGACTTTTGATGGTTCCATTGACAATGTTACCGAAAACGAGGGAAGAGGGAGAGTTAGGAAACATCGATATAACGCAGAAAAAAAAGGGCGACACTTAGCTCTTCAACAATACTTAATAGAAATTAACTTTTAACACACATAGCCGCGAAATTGCAAACCACAAAACTTATTCACAGCTCAATATATAGTTCTTTCTGCGATTTTCAAAGTAAGAGGAAGCATTCTTTTTGTTTAATTTTAATAACATAAATTTAAAAATAATATACTTCAGCTTACAAAAAAAAATTGTATGTTTAAAAAAACAAGATTACAAAGAGAGTTTGTGTATAACACAAACTCTCTTTGTCGCTGCTAAAAGTTCATTTAAAAAAAAGTATATCAAAGATAAACGACAGAAATATATATTTTCCGTGCTTTGATCTCTCAACGGGGGCCGCCTCTGAGTTTGTGTATCACACAAACTCTCTTTGTCGCTGCTAAAAATTCATTAAAAAAATATATCAAAGATACACGACAGAAATATACATCTTCCGTGCTTTGATCTCTCAACGGGGGACGCCTCTGAGTTTGTGTATCACACAAACTCTCTTTATCGCTGCTAAAAGTTCATTTTAAAAAAAATATGTCAAAGATACACGACAGAAATATACATCTTCCGTGCTTTGATCTCTCAACGGGGGCCGCCTCTGAGTTTGTGTATCACACAAACTCTCTTTATCGCTGCTAAAAGTTCATTTTAAAAAAAAGCATATCAAAGATAAACGACAAAAATATATATCTTCCGTGCTTTGATCTCTCAACGGGGGCCGCCTCTGAGTTTGTGTATCACACAAACTCTCTTTGTCGCTACTAAAAGTTCATTTAAAAAAAATTATATCAAAGATAAACGACAGAAATATACATCTTCCGTGCTTTGATCTCTTAACAGGGGCCGCCTCTGAGTTTGTGTATCACACAAACTCTCTTTGTCGCTGGTAAAAGTTCATTTAAAATAAACAACAGATCTTATTTAGTGCCCCAGCGGTCAAAATATACATCTTCCGTGCTTTGATCTCTCAACGTTAGCCTTGTAAAGCCGATGTTCAAGGCAACTGCCACACCTCTTTTATGAGTTGATTACTTTACGAGTAAATACTGGTATGTTACTCGTATGTTGGAACAAAAAAGAATGTGAAATCTTGAGCAGTATATTAGGTTATTAATTGTCTTAAAGTAGGTTTCATTTATATTGCATACTAATTAGGTTTTTTCTCTTTAAATACTGCTTGCATAAAATATTTTTAAAAATTAGATTTTGAGCTTTTAGAAAAAAAAAAAGTAGCCGTTGCATCAGAACTTTGAATGCTCTATATTATCGTGATGTCAGATTTTCATTTTCTCTTCTACTTTCTGAGCACTAAACGGGACGGACGGACGGACGGACGGACGGACAGACAGACAGACAGACAGACAGACAGACAGACAGACGGACAGACAGGCCACACAAAACTAATAGCGTCTTTTCCCCTTTCGGGGGCCGCTAAAAATCAAATCAAGATCAAGATCTAAATAATTATTTTTGCTATTTTAATTAATGACAAATATCTACTCAGTATATCATGGAGGTGGCTGAGTGGTGAAGCGCTTGGCTTGGGGTCCGGGATTCGAATCCTGGTGAAGACTAGAATTTTTAATTTCGAGATCTTTGGGCGCCTCTGAGTTCACCCAGCTTGAATGGGAAAAGTAAAAATCGTTGTGCTGGCCACACGAAACCCTCGTTAACCATAGGTCACAGAAACAGATGACCTTTACATCATCTGCCCTATAGACCACAAGGTCTGAAATACTCTGAAATGGGATCTTTTTTATGCTTAGAATGAAGTCAATGACGGAAATTCGTATACTAATTCTCTGGTTTTATATAGCGCTGTCACATCTGACATTTAATGATAGAAGATTTATATTTTTATTGGTCATATTCATATACAATTCTCGTTTTTTGAGAATGTAGAAGGATGTAGAGCTTTTCACAGTAAGTGTCTCTCTAACCGTTCTGCATTCTCTAATCTTTTAATGGAATGTGTC
Organism: Biomphalaria straminea; assembly: GCA_021533235.1. Taxonomy (NCBI): domain Eukaryota; kingdom Metazoa; phylum Mollusca; class Gastropoda; family Planorbidae; genus Biomphalaria; species Biomphalaria straminea. The sequence continues at coordinate 55,357,300 of JADKLZ010000003.1, forward strand.
AGACGAGAATACCCACGACTTAAGTCAAAGAACAACATGCATGTCTAAATTTGTTTTTAAAGTAACGTCTGTAATCTATAAAAAATACCAAAAGTCTTTAAAACATTTAATAAGTCATTCATTTCAAACTCATTGATGCTGCTATTGTATTTTTTTTTATAGTTTTCAGATCACATACAGGTATAAATTAAATATAATACGTAATCCTATGAGAGCGTACTTTCAGTTTTCGATATTTTATTAAACGTTATATGTTTTGATGAGAATTAGGCTTACAAATATAATATGACACAAGGGCGTAGCAGGAGGGGGGTTCAAACCATCAGCTGCCTCAGACCTCATTGTCTGAAACGGAAACTTAAGTTTCTGCCACAGTGAAGCCAAAGAGAAGAGGCTGGGCTTAAAATCCCCTTTCAATAAACCAAAAAAAAAAATTAAAAAATAAGAAAACTAGTCACACATTTCATGAGCTTAGCACTGATACAACATATGACATGGTACTTGTGGGCCGGTTAATACGGTAATGCCCGGGCCGATTTTGATTCCCAGTCCGCCCCTGGTCACATGACATAGAGACGTCTTTGTGGTTGGTTGAGAGAATGAATTCAAAACGAGTCTGCTGACAACTTCCGCCCAGAGAACTGGAATTAATTCAGTTGGAGCCTAACTTTTGTAGATAGCAGTCGCATGTAAATTTGTAGTTCTAGAATTTAAAGAAATATGTCTTTGTTCAGCTTCTTGTTTCATTGAAATATATTTGTACATAGCTGTACTTATGTTGAGTTTTAATAAAGGTTCCTGAGTTTTGTTATGAAGGAATTTACTCTATTGAATCCTAGATCGTCATTGTTCAATATTATTTTTCAAAATACAATCCCCGGCAACATAAGACTTCTCTCCTAACAGCTAGTGACATCTAACAACATCACAAAAACAGATCGTGACGTCAATCATCACTAGAGAGAGAGGATTGTGACAGTTACATTCAGTTATGGCTCTCTACAAATCTTAAAATCTAATGTTTTTACAATTTCTTAACAGATTCAACATTTTTAAACCAATTACGTACACTTTTATTTTCATTTTGGTGTAATCATGTGGGCCCCAACTGGTTATGAGTCATGGGCTCAAGCGCAACGAACCCGTTCGCGCCATGGTTTTTACACCACAGACCGTGGGCCCCTAATGGACGTCGGCCCGGGCTCACTGAACCCCTTCGCGCCATGGATGCTACGCCATTGTTTATATTCTATCTAAATCTCTTATAGAAAATCTAGAATAACTAATTGCAAATCTTATATTAACTCACTCTGTCTGTCTGGTAAAAGGTTTGTACACCTTACTTATTCAAGACTCTTAAAGTTGAAACTTTGCACGAATATTTATTACAAATAAGTCAACTAATTACTGGTGATTGGTCATCAGAAAGATTTTAATATTCGTTGTTAACCAGCGCATCAATCCGATAAGGTTACATCCCTTTAGATATACAATCTCCCAAGTCCGTAAATCATCATTCCATTCTAAATATACCAGTGTCAGAGAGAAAGATATACCATTATAAAGTCTAAATAGTGACTTCTTTATATCAGCAGAACAAGATATAACTAACATTGGTGTGTTAGTTTCACTAGTCCTTTCTGTATCCCATGTTTGTAGCCAAAAATTCCAAGCTTCACTGGGCATCGACAGTCATACCTGGAGACAGGGCCGACCCTAACAATTGCGGGGCCCTATGTGAAATGGATTGCGCGGGGCCTATTCTGGGTAGGGATAAGGTTAATATTGAAAATTAAGATTTAATGTATTAGAAAATAAATTTGTTTTGCATTACATCTTTATTGAATTGAAATAACAATAATGTTGTTTTGTTTTTTGTAGCATTAGCGTTTATTATACTGAATGGCAACCTTAAATGGCAATTTTGTCTTGTTTTAAGGGCATTTGTATTATTTTAGGAGATCTTAGGATTTTTTCGTATAGGTTACAATTTCATGAGATTTCCATGAGCTTCTTGGAAAACAGAAGGCCAAGGGAACCATGTTATAATTTATTTGGTTTAATTTAATAATTTACACCTAGAATTAGCGCGGGGCCTATGAAAGTGTGGGGCCCACTGCGGCCGCGTAGGTTGCAGTGGCTAAGGCCAGTCAAGTGGTCTGACCTCTACGTCCACTTTTAGACTGAAGCTTACAACCTTTTGAATAGTGATCTATATGTGGTGATGGACAAAAATTAACTAAAAAGTTTAGTTAAAACTAATATAAAATTAAATTAACTCTTTCTCTCC
>JADKLZ010000003.1:55367937-55379603 GCA_021533235.1 Biomphalaria straminea
TATATACATATTATAACAATAATAAGGCTTGTCTTCGAGTCCGAAGATTAATGTATAGAATCATTAATAATAATTTTATATAAAATAAGTACACTATTAGTATTATAGCTTTTAATATCAGGTGACCGAGCTCGGTTAAATAATTTCTTAAGGAAGGTTATATACCCGACGTCATTTTGGGAATGCTTTGTAATTACGAAAATTAACGATCGGATAAAGACTACTAATCTGAAAAGTTGCTTTAGTGCTATTTTAGTTCTAAATGTAATTTTAGGACCTACATGGCGATTAAATATCAAGTCTCTTAAGTGTAGACAAATCACAGCTCACATCAGTCTTACAGTTTTACAATCCATTTTTTGCGTAAAACTATTGTAGGCGTACTAATATTGGGTTGGAAAAAAAAGTCAGAAATTTAATTATGAAATTAGTGTATTCTTTAGTACGAACCATCAAGTGACTCAAATATCTACGTTATTGGTTAAAACAGGCACTTTTTGACAAACTGAAGTGACGCACTTTTCTTAATAGACTTAAATCATTTCATTAGTTTTCTAAAGAAACGTTTCCGCGGGGCACCTCTGTTACGCCAAACAATATGTTCGTCCCCCATATCGGATATGTGCTATGCTCAGCCAGACTGTCGGACTATAAGAAGTTCATACCGGGTTTTGCCATCCATTCATCCCAGTGGTGCTACTGGTGCTACAACCCATGGAAGGATATGGCTTGCTTTTACACATCCCTCCATTCAGTTCTTTCCTAGGCCTTTCTTTCGTCACCACGCCCTAACCCTAAGTTTTTTTTACTGAGGTTTATAGTTAAATCAAAAGTGGCTGCAGCGTACGCAAACTCGTTGACGCTAGCTAGATATCTTGTTCAGTGTGAGCAAGTAAGGCGTACATTTCTTTTCGCGTCTGCGTCTGTCCTCGGAAGCAAATTTTCTGTTTGGCTCAAATATGTATCCTTGGCCTTTGTATACAGGGAATTCTTTAAGTCCGACAGTTACGCTTGACAGAGCAGTATCCTGTATGAGAGACGAATCTCAGACAAACGTATGACAAAGGCAGGTTTTTTTTTCTTTTTTTGGTGAGCTAAAAAAGTGGTCGGCGTAACACCGAAATGCTTAAAAGACCAGCTTAGGCGCCAACTTGCCTTAGCTGACAATTGACATAGAAGAGAGCACCTGGTTGCATGCGGCCTCAGAACGAGACAGCTGGAGATCACCAGCAAAATAAATAACAAAGTAAACGGTATCTACATCGCTCTACGCAATTAAAAAGTAAACAATTTATTAAGCACTTAAACGCAATAACTAATCAAATATTGGTACATATAATTTCATTACTTTCCTTCCATAGTTCTATGAAAAATCAATCTACAATATGATGGTGCGCAAATGTTTAATTACAGGCATGTCAAACACGGTGTTCGGGGGCCGCATGCGGCCCGCGACCACCTTGCATGCGGCCCGCGTGGTCACCTAAAAAATTATCAAAATAATGTTAAACTGTAACGCTTGAAAATAAGAGATAACAAGCTACTTGAATTGAAAAATAGTATTTGTTAAACTAAACAACGAGAGTGATGAGTCTGCAGTGAAAGCAAGCTACATTATGTTAAGTTAATTGCAAGACATAGCAAATCATTTAGTGAATGTGATTTTATGAATGAGTGTGTCGTTAAAGTAATTTGTCCAGAAAAGGTGGAAGCGTTCACAGAAATAGCGTTAAATAGGAACACTGTGGCAGATTGAACAAGTGATATGTTTGTCAGATTGCCTAAAAAAATAAACATTGTGAATTAGTTTCATTGGCTCACCATAAGTCGACTGCTGTAACGGGTGTAGCACAGTTGGCTAAATTCATAAGGTCATGTGACAGGAATTTTGAGATATATGAGAACTACTTGAGCTCTGTTCTATGCATAAAACCACAACAAGCGAGGATGTTTTTGAGAAATAACAGGAGGTAATATTGCAGTACAGTACATTTTATCTTTGGTCTAACAACGGATGGCGCACCAACCATAATATAAAATGGTTTTGATGCACATCTACTTGCACCAGGAATTACAGCTTCAACAAGTCATAAGACCGGTTTCAGTCGCTCTCAATTTTTTAGTGCCCGTAGGCCTAATTTAAATTATCGCCAAATTTCAATGTTTCTCGATAACATTGGGCATTTGATTGTGTTCCTTACTACATAAAAGTCCGCTGGCTCTGCTGTCATAAAGTATTGAAGAGTTTTTTGTTTTTTTTGCACTGCGTGAGGAAATAGTATTGTTTCTGAACATTAAAGGTGAACCTGTTAAATATTTCCAAACTGTCGAATGGGTTCAAGATCTGGTATTTGCAGTTGATCTCACAGGTCACCTGCAAGACTTGAATTTGAAACTTCAAAGTAAAGGCAAAATTGTCACAACTGCGAGTAATGATGTGAAGTGCATACTAGAAAAATTACGACAGTGGATGAACCAAATATGAAGAGAAAATTGTGTTCACTTCTCAACGTGTCAGGAACTAAAAAGATTAAATACGGCTACAACATTTGGTAAAAATGTCTTACACCTATAATCGTTAGTAGATGCTTTCAATGACCGTTTTCTTGACTTCGTTACGTATGAACAAGAATTTGTGTTGTTTGTGTCTCTATTCTCATTCGATTCTGAAATTGCTGTTCGTAATGTGCAACTAGAGGTAATAGAATAGCAGTCAGATTTCTTGTTGAAATCGACGTATATAGAATTGGCTGCGCCAAAATTTTACAGTTATTTATCCTGAAAGGTACGTTGAATTGCGGACATTTACAGCCATAATACTAGCTGTTTGCAAGCACTTTGTGAGCAGTTCTTTTCCATATAGAAAGCCACAAAACTCTCTCACCGTTCGAGATTATCTGATCATAATTTGTCATCAGTGAAGAAAGTGTCAGTGGCAAACAAAACTTTAACACGAAAGTAATAAACTTGTATCCCATAAATTTAACATAAAAGATGTCAAGCATCAGAACAAGTAAAATAATGCGTAATCATATTAATTTTTAATTATGAAATATTGCTACAGATTTAGTAGCTAATGTACAGGTGTGCCATAAATAATTATATTATATTGTATTGTTTCTAATTAACATAAAACTTGTAGGCTGTTTTGGAACTGATATTTGGCTGCGGCCCCCCAGTTCATGGAAAGTATTTATGCGGCCCATGCACCTTACTGAGTTTGACATGCCTGTTTAATTAGGTCCATTGATACTTTAAAACTCATTCTTGTTTGCATTGTACTACGTTAAGCCTAGTGACGTAAGCAGTGTTTTTCCCGTTTACGTCATGGAAAATTTTCATTCATAAAACCTTCAAACCAAAATAAATTTTTCGATAATGAGACATTTTTCAAACCGATATAACGGTCAAACTCGAGTTTTACCGATGTGGCCAATGAGTTCATTTTTTTTTTCACTAATACGCACATACATTGAAATTTTAAAGAAAATCGTTAGAACCGTTTTCGAAATAAAATTTATATATATATAAATAAATTTTTAATAACTCTAATTGTTACCTAACTATAGTTGGGGTTAGAGCTACGGTTTAGGCTTTAGTTGGGGAAAGTAAAGGCGGTTGGTCATTTTGCTGGACACATAACTCGTTAACCGCTGGCCAAAGAAACAGATGACCTTTACATCATCTGCCCCATAGATCTGAAGGGGACACTTTACTACTACTTTTTAGACAAATCTTGAAGAAGTTTGTCCCTCGCAACACCGATCGTTGAAGGGGGGGGGGGGGGGGCCCAATGGGGTGAGGAAAAAAAAAATCTATTGCGTATTATAGAAGTTACTAATGTCCCTGACCAGAGAAATGTAAGGGCTAGCGTTTGGCAAATAAAAAAAATATCATTTCATCCCTTTATTCTATTGCCACGCTAGTTAAATTAATTTGAACATGAGAAAAAAATGTGCCTTAGATTTGACATCCTAGCAATTTATAGATATTGTTACGAATAATTAAAAAATTATTGTATCTTTTAGTTTTATTTTATAAGGAAAAATAAAAGAATGGATATACCCGAGCTATGCCGGTTGCTATGATTTAACCCGAGCTATGCCAGTTGCTATGATTTAACCCGAGCAATGCTGGGTGCTATGATTTAACCCGAGCAATGCCGGGTGCTATGATTTAACCCGAGCAACGCGGGGGGCTACGATTTAACCTTGCTCGTAGGTTGTATCTTTCTCTTTTGTATTACATTATCAATTATATTTTAGCTATATATTATAAATTAAGGACGCTACTTGAAGTAAGAATACATTTATAAGATTAAGAACTTTTAGTATTGTTGTAAACTTGTCCCCCCCCCTTCCCGGCTGACCATTTTTTCTCCACGTGAAAAACTTATTGAGTCAGAGAAACTGACCTTAGGAATGTGTTAATGTGTTAACGAGACAGTTATGAGTTTAGATTTCTTGACTAAGGATTGTTTTCTATTTTTTTTGGGTTAGTAATGGACCTCATTCACCAACCGTAAACAAACAACATTTTCTCTATATCTTCTATACTAATTACTAATTACAATTTCATTGTTTTCTCAATATTATGACGTGGTTGAATGTGTTTATTTTCATTCGGTGAATGAGGTACATTCGGGATATATATATATATATATATACACCAAACGTAAACAAACAACATTTTCTCTATATGTTCTATACTAATTACACAATACGTACGGCTGTCACGTGTTACGTATTTTTCATTGTTTTATCAATATTATGACGTGGCTCAATGTGTTTATTTTCATTCGGTGAATGAGGTCCATTCGGGATATATACATTTGATTTGGAGATTGTGACATTATTTCTTTTTATTGGATATATTAATTGATCAGAATTGGATTGTGCGTCTGCTATCTGAGAAGGATATCGGCGACCTGACAATCGGTGAGTTAACTTTCTTTAGCCTACTCCAAAGTCGTAACAGTATTCTGCACTTTGATACATTTCTGCATAACACAATTCCTATATAAATACATTTCTATACAACAAAAATACGTACGTCCAATAATTTCTTAAGAGAAAAAAAAAAACTAAAAATGGTAACAGAAAAGAAAAGAAGTGGAAGCGATATAGAGAAATGGGGTGATATAATAAGAGATGCTGGATATAAAGAAGCCTACTAAGAGGGAGAGATTTTAGAATAAATAAATAAAATAAGCAAGATCAAGAACGGTAATTTAAAAGATCTCTGTCGCAGATTATATTTGTATTAACTCTGCTTTATCTAATACTTGTTCGCCGTCTATATCTAAATGCTGTATTTAGTGAAACACTTTTCTTATTTTTTTAGAGAGATTAATTCACGTAGTGGCCAACTGGTTAATTATTCCAGTGGTTCCTGGAACATCTTTTCAGGCCTCACGGAACACAACTGTTCTGAGGAACACAGTTTGGGAAAATACTACTCTAGCACATGCAATGATTAAATCAGAAACACTCATATACCTTTTAAAATACCTTTTTTTTTCAGTACGTTATGTAGTATTCATTATTACCCGCCATAGATACACAATCACAGTGGAACATTACAGATGTCAATATTGAAAAAATTAAGTTCAAATTTAGCCATTTTCATCATTTTAAAGTAAGGCCAAGGGAACAAGACTTAAATTGATGGCATAGTACACTTGATAGTTTCACGAAGAACTGGTAGATTAAAGTGTGACTCCGATATATTTTTAATTTCCCTCATATTAAGTCTCAATGCAAAGCGGTCACAACGAAGTCTCTTGTTAACGTAGATGTAAGATAGAACGAGTCGATCAATAAAAAATTAAAATGTAAATACTAATGAGGAAAATGTCTATTTGATATGAGTGCCAAGAAGAGGTAATTTTCAATGGAATGATCTGTTTGTGAAACTATCAACTGTCACCATAGACTCCATAGTGTTAAGTTGGATGTGATGGGGAATGGCGTGGAGACCGATCAATAGACGTAAGAACAGGCAACTCTTACTGTTTCAGAACCCTGCCGCTCTTTCGATACCTCACTTGTCTGCCCCCTTTTCTTTTTTCAGCCCGCGTGAGTGGCTTGTCCGTGGGACTGGAACTCAGTGTCAGTCGCTTTGACTAGGTGGCACCGAAGGCTGTAAAAAGAGGGCCAACAACAATGATACAACATTCGCCCCTTGGATGGACTTTTTCTTTTTTGTTTCTTTAACCGTTAGTACTTTCATGGGGGGCATCACCGCCCGCCCTGCCGCCCCATTTTGTGCAGTGCTACTCCCCACTCACACTCACACACACACCCTTTCGTCGGGGTGACAGTCTATTTAGCGAGCGCGCCAGTGAGTGTCAGTGATGTCAGTGGCAACACTCATGTCACAATCTAGAGCTAAGTGTCAGACAATGAGGTAATTACCCGGACCGAGACGAAGTGTCGCTCATTTCTCTCTACCGTAATCAGCCATGGGATTAAACAGGAATCACTCCTTTTATTTTCTCCACGTTTCTTTCCATGTATAGAAATGATGAAGACAGGGGCGTATCAAGGAAGATGATTACCCAGAAGTTGTGAGATATTTTCCGATAAATGAGATTACTAGTCTCAAATTTTCTAGTTCTTGACGCTCGAGGCGTATTGGTAACTTCAATGAGCTTAGTAGTTCCGCTCTGGACCTTTTGAGTATTAAGATTGACACACTTCCATCCAGGCACCGACTTTTGGTTAAATGAACCTCGATGCAATAAGAGTGAGGAAAGAGGGCGGCTACAATAGCCGGACCCCCGTCCTGCGGTTAAACAGTTTACTTCGTTCGGCGCGTATTACAGAAACGGACTTGATTCTCGCAGTTGGGATTTCTTCCTACCGAACTGGCACTGATGACGGACGTGAAACGGTTGGCTTAAGTATGAGCGGCAATTTTTCGGATGTTAACTCAACTACAACTGATTTCGATCCTGATGTGGGCTCTTTGTCGGCCGTGGGGCTTGTGCTGAGGGGCATGGCGATGGCGGCGATCATGGTGGGTGCGATTTTCGGAAATGTTCTAGTGATTAGCAGTGTGCTTAGATTCGAGAGACTTCGCGGGATTACGAATTTCTTCATTGTGTCTTTAGCGTTTGCTGACCTGCTGGTGGCCATCTTGGTCATGCCTTTCAACGCCAGCATGGAGATCTCCGGAAAGTGGGTGTTTGGGAGGACTATGTGCGACATCTTCAACGCCAACGACGTGCTATTCAGCACCGCCTCCATTCTGCACCTCTGCTGCATCAGCATCGACAGGTACATCGCCATCTTGCACCCGCTCCAGTACGAGACCAAGATGACTCAATCAAGTGCGCTGTGCTTGCTGGGTGTCACGTGGGTCTCCTCTATTCTTATATCCTACATTCCGGTCTACTCCCAACTCTACACCACTGAAGAGAACATGGAGGCCCTGATCAAGGACCCTGACTCCTGCCCGTTTATCGTGAACAAAATATACGCCGGGGTCTCTTCCAGTGTTTCTTTCTGGATCCCGTGTCTTATCATGGTGTGTCTGTACGCCAGAATTTTCATGGAGGCTAGAAAACAGGAGAAAATGATACAGACGTCAACGTTATATATGCACTACTCTGATCTCAGGAACTCCAACGGCGTCCCGCTCGATGGCGACGCCCATAGATCGGAACGAAGGAGAATGAAACGAGAACACAAAGCAGCAAAAACTCTTGGGATAATCATGGGCGCATTCATCATGTGTTTCTTACCTTTCTTTACCTGGTACGTGGCGACGACCATGTGCAGGGCGGTATGCCCGTATCCGCCAATTCTGGGATCCGTCCTTTTCTGGGTTGGCTACTTTAACTCTTGCCTTAACCCGATCATCTACGCCTACTTTAATAGAGAGTTTCGGACTGCTTTTAAGAAACTCCTTCGCTTAGATCGAATTCCTTGCGACGCAGGATGCGACCAGACCACACGGGCCCTCAACACGTCGTAGGGTAAGGTGGGGCAAAAAGCCCCCCCTAAGCTTCTATGGTCTGTTAAAGCTAGGTTATAAATACATTTGTAGCTTAAATTTATTTTTCAAGTAGTGCTATATGTCTACTTTACAAATTAGTTTTAAAAATGAGTTTATGTCAAGGCATTTAAATATTATTACATAAAATGTAGGAAATTGAAAAAGGGTCTCTTTACCCCACACCTGGGGCAAAAAGCCCTTCCAGTAGGCTTCATACCCCAAGAGCAAAATTATGGAAAATATAGTGTTTTTTTTACCTCATAGATGCTTTTTGTCACTGTGTTTATATATTTATACATATAATTTTGTTTTAAAATTATTTTAGGCAAAAAATTATGTCAACTTTTATATTTTTTCGCCACATAGATGCTTAGGTATTTGTATATAAATTCATAGATGTTGTTTTGATTTCTAATAATTTTAGTTTATAAAAGATAATTGATTTAAAAAGTATGCCGAAGCAAAATTAATGAGAATTAAGACCTTTCAAGATTATTTAATTAAGCGTTTTTCACCTGAATGAATCAATGTATTTGTGTGTATGTAATTATATATATATATAAATATGAATTTTGCTTTCTAATAAATTTAGCTTGTAGTAAACAAGGTAAAAGATAATTGATAAAACATAATAAATGTAACAAACTAATTTGAAAGAATAAGTGAAATATTTAATAATTATACATATATATAATTAAAAATAGTTATTTATCTTCACAGCTGCTGCTGAAAAAAAAAATGTTCCCACAAATTTTTCTTGTAAGACTTAGCTGCTATTATGGAACCAAAGATGACAATTTTGACATTGAATCCAACTTTGTCCACTATAGTTTCTTCATAGTAGGTCTCAAAGCAGCTACTACAAGGAGTAACAAAGCTTCTAAAATTTGGGGCTATGATACCCAGCCAACAACGTTATGCGCCTGTATTTAGGGTTGGGTTTTACAAACTCTTCTGAAACCATTTTAAAAAGCCCTTGCTGTCTGTCCAACCACTTGTTTCTTCACTTTTGAAATTCCAGTTTCATTCATATTCCAGATTTTTTCTGGGTCTGGATTAAAATTATGACAATTTAGAAGATTCGTCTATTTGTATTGAAGTCTAAAGCATTCACTTGTGGTCTGTTGAAACCGACAAGCCTGAAAATGGAAAAAAGGGATTGACCCATTTTATTCGCTTAATGTTTTTCACTTAGTAACTGAAGTTAGTCCAATTCCTGGTCTTCGCTAAAAGTTACTTTTAAAATTAGCAAGTAGAATAGATCCAGGCTTTTGAACGATGGTGTAATGTGTCACCTTCATTCATGTTTTGGGTGGAATGTTGCAGTTTTGTGAGCCTGTTTTAATTGACATCCCACCAGCAATAGCTGCTAAAGCTTCTTCTACATTTTGTTGTCCATGAGTCCATGAGTCCCTTTGCATTTCTCTCTGGTAATTTTTTTTGTCATTTTCTGAAATGAAAAAACAAAAATTAAGATGAGCACATTTTAAACTTTAAAAGCTTGTAGATCTAGATTTTAGATAGATCTCAAAAGAAATAAGTTGCATAACAATAATTGCTTAACAAACATTGAAACCAACATTCCAAAACCTCCTGCAGGACGACGGGCAAGTTTGAACCCAGGACCATCATTAAGTCCAAAACAAAAGTCCAGCGCGCAAACCGCACAACCAGCCAGACATCCATAGCCCCAATATTCTATAGTCTACAGTAGATCTAAATCTATCTCTAGACATTTATTGACGTAGATCTAATTATTTATTTTCTAAATAACATGTAGACAATATTGTCTATTCATCTATATATATAATAATAATAGATATAGATCTAGTAGTACAGCCTAAGTAGGTATACATTCTATAATCTATAGATTTATTCTAGCAGATATACTTAATTAAATTAATAATAGATTTTATAGATTATAGTATACTATAGTACTATACTCTATAGACGATAGTCGATCTATTTAAATTATTATAAATTTATATTATAGATTTTTAGACTTATTGATATTGTTTAAAGTCATACTTAGATTCTAGATCTAGAAATTTTCCCTTTAAAACCAGATTTCGATAAGGAGGGCCTCTTTGCCCCAAACAGCAGTGGGCACTTTACCCCAATATAGGTGATGTTAAAACGATCAATAAGATTTATATTTACAATGTCGCTTTCAGAACCTAACAACATCTATAATGATTTAAATTGAAAAACCTTTGCAAATAATATTATTTATTAAGGATAAAATAACGCATAATAAAAATATAGACAAATAAAATGACCCCTTACCTTATAGTGGGATGGGTCCAAAAATTCAAATTGATATCTGATGAAAAATAGTCAAGCAATCACAAGATGCTCAACGTGCAATCAATGGCCGGATGTAAGTTATCTAAGGAAGTCTCAATTTGCATGATCCAAAAAGCCATTCGCATAAAAATTAGAAAAGGCCCTTTACCCCGATGGGCCCTTTGCCCCACGTTACCCTACGCTAACCACAACGTGGTCCACCAGGTGAGAGAGCCCTGCAACCATGCGGTCCGGCTGTCGGACAGTTCACTTCATCGACCTTGACACCTGGGTCACGTCATAGGCTTATTCTTTTTTCTTTTTTTTTTTTTTTCTTCTACCATTAACGACTTCTGTTTATAATTGGCGTCTTCATAACAACTGTACATAAATAGTTTCTTTATGACGTCTTTATGACGTCTGTATAAAACTGGCTACGTCATCAGTAAACGTTTCTGAACTGTACAGCAGGTTTGAACCTTGCAACCCCAGCAACCTATGTCTATAGTTGTTATGTTTTAAGGCCACAGCTTTCTTATCACGTTTGATATTTACTACTCAACGATTTCGGTCTACGTGGGATATGTGGCCAAGAGCCAAACTACTTTTGCGCTAGGATTGGCTACCTATCAAAAGGGTTCGAGTCTCAACACCTGACTCGCGCAGAGCTGTGATTACTGACCGCCTAAATATACTCCAGCCATTGGTCAACAAATGAGATTGGACCATAGCGCTCTGATTATGCTATAAGTATGAAAGTTCCGCTATATATAATATATATAAAAGATATAATAGTAATGAACACTTCTACAAAAGCCCAGGAAGCTAAAAATAAAAGTCAAAGTTTATTACATTTCAAAATGATTGAATAAATCTAAAACTAGGAAAACAAGAAGATGATAACCACAAAGGTATTCAGGGCAATGGACACCTCATAAAGTTTAATCAAGAGTCTATCTGCTCACGGACTAAACATTGGAGACATACAACCATAACAACACCATGTAAGTATTCCCATTTCTTTACTGTCAACCAGTGATTCCCAAACTGTGTTCCGGGGAACGCTAGCGTTCTGCAAGGCCTGAATAGGTGTTCCGCGAAATACTGGAATAGTAGTAGGCCTACACGTGAATTAACCTCTCTAAGAAACAAGTGAAGTGTTCCTCTAAATACTCAGAATGTGCGAAGTGTTCCTCTAAATACTCAGAATGTGCGGAGTGTTCCTCTAAATACTCAGAATGTGCGGAGTGTTCCTCTAAATGTTCCTTTAAGGAAAACGTTTGGGGAACACTGATGTAAAATGTTTAAAGTTGATGTAGACATACACACCTACACACATGAAAGTTATAGGATTGCTAAGACATGAGACTCTCTAGTGG
>JADKLZ010000003.1:55379613-55398905 GCA_021533235.1 Biomphalaria straminea
ATAGCTAAGACATGAGACTCTCTAGTGGTGCAAGTACATACACACCTACACACATGAAAGTTATAGGATAGCTAAGACATGAGACTCTCTAGTGGTGCAAGTACATACACACCTGCACACATGAAAGTTATAGGATTGCTAAGACATGAGACTCTCTAGTGGTGCAAGTACATACACAACTGTGCATTGTACAAACAGTTTTATCTTGTTATAATGGAACGCTACTATAATATTAAAAACTAGTCGACCGGCGGCATACCATACGCCGCTATTTTGCAGGGCAGGCCTTAGGCACTGCAACATATGCGACCGCAGTGGGTCCCGCACTTTCTTTGGACCCGTGCTAATTTTTAGGTGTATAAATTATTAAATTGAACCATTCTATAACATGATATAACAGATTTCCCGCGCTAAAGTCAAACCTGAGAGTAGTATCTATCTGTGTATTGTCGTTCTAGTTTCAAGAGTCTTACGACACAATATAATCTCTTCCGGCTTCCACTTTTTTAACCTCCCTTCCATTCACTACACAAATTCATAAGAGAGTTTTATGAATATTTTATGTCTATAAATTGTGTTTAATCTCTAAGACTGATGATCATGCAATTTTTTAATATTTCATAATTTGGAAATCCGAATTGAATAGCAGATATATATACATGTTTTCAAGCTACACGAAGTTACTTTCTTTTTCCAGTCTATATTTATGTATGTCTATACTATTTTGTGAATGAAAATAGTGCGGATTGGGATGCACCCGTTTCCATTCACACTGTGCTGCGCCATGGGATCTTCCCATTTACTTGTTGTTTGACCTTTTACTTTGAGGATTATATATATAGATAGTTGTGCATATAATTTTCGTTTTTTTTCTTTCCTACGTCACTTCCGTTCAATACATGCGTTTGCACCACTCTACATTTGCACCACTCTACATTTGCACCACTCTACATTCGCATTTCTCTGCACTCCGACCGTAACAATAGCTAACGCGGAATTAGGCATCCAACTAATTTTTTTCAAACTTCTAGCTAACCCTGAGTTCTCTGATAGCATGCTGATCTTGCCTACTGCCCTCCAAAAACGGTCATGATTTAGCTACGTTTCTTTCCAGTCGAAAGATAGGTCCTTAAGTTATTTGATATGAATGGTAGCACTAGTGTATTTATTTTTATAACATCCGTTTTAAAAGCATCCTGGTCTGTATGTTTCTATTTTGACTTTCTCCATAATTAACAATGTGACTACGTTTTCACATTACAAATAAATCACAATGTCATTTAACTCTGCAAGTTAATAAACAAAATGTTTTACAATAGGATAATAATAGTATAATAGATAGATAATAGGTTTTTAGTAAAGGTAGATGACTATAAACTGGTGTATGTAAAAAGGACCATATCAACTATATGAACCATATAATCTTATTTGGAAATTATTATTTATGGCGTAAAACTATAGTTTGTGTGGATCTATCCAGTGCTACTTTTTCCCAGCTGCTAGTGTCGATTTTAAATAGCTTCATGTCACGTTTGCACACATCTGTATACCGTAAAAGTGGGCGGCCAGCGGCTCTCCTGCCTTCTATAAGATCGCCATATAGTATATCTTGTGGAAAGAGAGCATAAGAGAAGGGTCTCGGATTGCAGATGCCATACACAACAGAAGCAGAAAGAAGGCTGAAAATGCAGCTCCGCCGGGTGTTTTTATATGTCCAACCTGCAACCGCAGCTGTGTGTCAAGGATTGGCCTCTTTAGCCATACAAGACGTTGCAAAGGGAAAAGATCGTCTCACGAGACGTAAAATGCCACAGACAGATAGTTTGTGTATCAAGTGTAACGAAAAAAGAAAGAGTTGATTATCAATGTAATATACATAGTGTGCCCTTTTTAGATGTCTAAAATCAGTTTTCTAAGCTCTATTGTTTGTAGGGCAAACTAATTATTATATACTTAGCGATCTTTTAATATAACACCTTTTGGCGTAGTTTAGAATTTAACATGTATAGTGTAAATCTCCATTAATTGGAGGGTACAGTGTATGTATATAATGTGATAAACGTATGTCATTATTGAGTAGAAATTAAATACACGCTATCATACAGATTGAAGTGAGTTTATATGTGGATTTCTAGTTCGTTTGTTTTATTGAGAAACTCACCTTGTTGTAGTTTGCTTAAATCGACACAGAAAACGAAAATAAAAAAAATTCATTACTAAAAATTCCATAAATTTCGAAGGCTCGTCATCATCTGACAAGGGAATTAAACGGGTTCGCGTTTCATAGAAGTTGTCTTCCCTTGCTGTCTTCAATAGAATAATCCTAGCTATTTATAACTCCGATATCCCACTTTGCATAATGTTTCATGGTTGGAAGATGAGTTCTGTGGCCAGGCGTTGATCTCTACCAAAAGATGAAGAGATGACTGGTTGACAATCCGGCAGGATGAATGCCTGGCACAGAGAGAAAGAGTGGAAACTTGCCAAAGCCAAATTGGAATTTCTCTTTCTTCACATTTGGCTTCGATTACATTCTCTGCAGTTCAAATAACCGATGCATGCGCACCTTGTTTCTAAACATTTTCAGCGATTTAATTGCATGCGGTAGTACTACAATTATTACTATTGTTTTCACATTACCATCTTTCACGTTCGTATACTTTGGTAGATTGACTCAATCAATGTTAAAACCAGGCCAGACATTACGTACATTTCTGAAAAAAAGTATAAGAGCCAATTGTAGACTTTTATAATGGTACCACTTTGCAAGGCCGGCCTTAGGTCGATTTTACCGATTGCTCCAAATTGAGCCCCACTCCTATTTCTATTTAGCTTATCACCATTAGTTATGGTTCTTGCAACAGGATTTTACAGATTTAGGATTTAGAGGGTTAACATATTTAGTGTATCGTCCGACTAACGTAGCTCTAATTAACTTATTGGCGCCTGTTTTGAGTTGCATCCTATGCATGTTGTCAAATAATTGCTGAAATAATGATATAATAAAAAGTAATAGTTGTTATTGTAAAAAAAAAAAACATTAGAAGACGAATCTCGCAAGCATTCATTTAATTGGGCCCCGCAATTTGTAAGGCCACGGGTATCAGTGAGTGTGGAAGACAAGAACGAACAACAACCAGACAGAAATCAATACAACAAAAAAAAACCCATAGCTGTGCATGTTTGTAATTCATAGCTTTCTCCTCAATGACTATCAACGAACGTACATTCAACATTCTTAAAATAAAATCGATCCTTAATACCGTATTATTTTCATACTCGATATTTTAACCTTCTAGAAAATTCTAGAATCTAGATCAGTGAGTCCCAAGCTATGTTCCGCGGAACTCTTAGTGTTCCGTGAGGCCTGAATAGGTTTTTCGAGAACTACTGAAATCATTAACTAGTATGCCATTAGGTGTATTAATCTTTCTAATGAAATGTGGGACAAGTCCCAAAAAGCCCGTGGAGTCTGGAAGCGCATGAGGCGCCCTGACCGCACTTCCCCGTGGTGGAGGCTGTCCAGGCCTGAGCAAGCTGTTATAGCACAGTGCAGGACAGGCCACTGTCCTGTTGGCTCATACTTTTCACGGTTATGGCCAAATTTTGACTCACGGTGCCCCCGCTGCGGGGAAGAAGAGGAAACCGTGCCTCATATTCTGTTTGACTGCCCCAGACTTGCTGATCTCCGCCTCGACAGGCCTGGGAAACCAAAACTTCTCGACCTGTATGGTGACGCCTACACACTACGCAAGACAGCAGGGTTTTTGTCCAGGGCTTTTGCAAGAGAGGATTTAAGCCTCTCAAGCCCTCACTCAAATGGAGTTTGATGATGATGATGATGATGAATGAAAAAAAAAGTATTCCTCTAACTACTCAGA
The DNA here is from genome assembly GCA_021533235.1 of Biomphalaria straminea. Lineage (NCBI taxonomy): Eukaryota > Metazoa > Mollusca > Gastropoda > Planorbidae > Biomphalaria > Biomphalaria straminea. The sequence goes on from JADKLZ010000003.1 coordinate 55,383,495, forward strand.
ACGCGCGTAGTGTTCCGTTCAGGAATGTGTCTGGGAATCAGTGTTCTAGATCATCCCGTATTTTTGTAACCCTTAAAAATTATTTTCATTCTTTGAGTGCTAATTATGACCGCCAAAATATGTATGTAATGACTCCCCCCCCCCCAAAAAAAAAAAAAAAATGGGTGGCCAACTCAAGCAGGGTTTTTTTTTATATATTTTATATGAATAATAGTTTCTTTTGCTCCTTGATAAATTTTGTTTGATAGAGTAAATATCATTTATTTAATTAGATTTAATGATATACAAAACGAGAATAAAAGTTAACATGATTTAGTTGCACACCGTGGGTGCCTGGTCTCTAAGTTTCTGGGATAGCAAGGACAGTGGCCCCTCCCCCCATTTCCTAATTATGAACGTAACTCATATTGCGTTAGAACAGTCTCCAGTAAACAATACAAAAATACTTATAAAGAAATTTAATAAAAGGTACCAAAGACATAGATCTATATGAAAATGTATGCAGTGTTTTGATACACATTTAGCGCCACGAGGCTCTTAAGTCCAGGCAGGCTGCCCCACCCGCCTCCCCTCGGTACGCAACTGACCTGGTTCTTATTCTTCCTCGTTCTTATGTTGGAGCGTTCAGATGACCAGACCAATACATGAGATGAACTGCGCAGTGGTTTCCAAATCAGGGAGCTCTCCATACAGTTTTCTTTCTACTGAAGTGTTTTGCGGCCAGTGTCTTGTACGGGCCTCATGGTAAAGAGAGCAGTGTTGGAGGACGTGGTCGGCATTCTCTGGTGACACTCCACATGGGCAGATTTCACTGGTTCCAATTTTGAGCTTCCGGTACATGTGTTGTCTCATTCTGATGTGTCCGGTCCTGAGTCGAAAGATTAGGCGTTGATCTTGTCGGGATAGCTTATAATAGACATCCTTTTTCTTGTGATTCGGATGAGAACTTGTCCATTTCTCATTCATTTTTATTTTTCTAGATCTAGATAAGATAAGATAAGATAATTTTATTGATCCAATCTAATGGATTACAATGGACAATCTCTGCGTAACTAAGCCTACTGTACGAAAACAATATTGATGAAAAATTCGAACAACATTCACATACGACACACATACACATTCACAACCAGCGCTTTATGAATTTGACTTCTATGTACTTCTCGATGACGACAGCTGACCTCGTAACACCACTCTGACCGAAAGTGGGACAAAGGAGTTTTTAAATCTTTCAGTTTTGGTCTTAATGGAAAGACTTACGTAAAAATATAAGCGAAGCTTAGATAATCTATCAATAAATTTGTAGTAGCTATAAATAAACAACTCAGTTATCGTACACTACGGCTCACTTCGCCATGTTTTATTTTTCAATTTACAGCCAATTGTTTTTTATTAGTACTTTGAAAAAAATTGTAACTGTCAAACTAGAGATTTCCCCATATGGCCAACCAACGAGCTAGCAATGCTTTTCTCAGCGATTTAGATCAACAGCTGCATTTATAGGACAATTTTTAGAGATTTTTTTTTAGATCGTGGTCGAGAGGCCAAGTGCGGCTTGAGCTTGGCTTGATTGGCTACCTAGAAGGGGGCTCGAGGTTCGACACCCGACTCGGGCAGAGTTGTGTTTACTGAGCGCCCAAAGGCAGCACGGGAAAACCAACTCCTAGATACCCCCTCCCCCCCACTGGTCCACAAATGAGATTGGACCAAAGCGCTCTGAGCATGCTATAAGCATGAAAGTAGCGCTATATAAAAGCTATAATAATAATCAGCTTTTAAAGTTCCGGGTTCCACGAAGTTCTGACTTGAATAAAGGTATTGTAAATTTTTTTTAAAGAGAATAGGAATTATTTCAACTTTCGCTTAAATATAATTTTATTGTCTTCCTTCCGTTGTTCATAACTTCCATTAAACGCCCCTTGTCAATGATGACAGTTCATTACTAAGGCTTCTATGTACTTGACAAGAGATGGCAAAGATAAAGATGGGTTCGGATAATAATGCGTGATGTTTTTGGTATTTTAATACAGCAATCATTCAAACTGCCGATAAGATTGGGATTGTGATTGAGTTGGTTCTCCGAGACACCACTTATCTCTGATGAACAAATATCAGCGATAATAAAGCGCAGCTCGAATTCTGACGTTTAAAGTTGTAAAATATCGTCTAAATAAAAGAGAAATCAATCGTCCAGTCAAACGGATGCAGACTGTTAAACCAGCCTGAGCAGGTTCTCAGTACTCTGTCCAATATTTCCAATTTATGTACGTCTTCAACAAACAGCGCCTTGGTGAATTATCTTTCACTTACGATAACAAAGTGAATAAGTGTACGATGGGAGTTTTTCTATGTTAAACTCCAAATGGCTAGGGAGTTTATGTTTAACTCTTGTTGGCTGGAGTTTATGTTTAGCTATTGATAACTGGCGTTGATGTCTACTTAAACTCTTAATGACTAATAAATTTTTTTATGTTTAACTATTTATTTTTGGGGGTTTATGTTTTCTAAATGACTTGGGAGTTTATGTTTAACTCATAATAACTTAGGAGTTTTTCTATGTTTAACTCTTATTAACCCATATCTCTTGGCTAGTTCGCTAACTCTTACGTCATTGACCACTTCTAAAAATGAACAGTCTCTTAAAATTTAAAAGTAAACTCATAGCTTTTTTGTTTTAAAATAATGTTTCGAAGACTCAAAGTAAGACTGCTGGATTAAATCTACAAAAAGTTCTGAAAGAAATAATTCTAATTCTACAAGCATGTTACTACTGAAAATTATCCATACCTGAACAAAACTTTTTAAGCCAAATGTACGAAACATCACATAGCGTTTTGATGTTTACATGAGATCGAATTACATGAATCTATTGAAAACACAAAGAGATAAATAACATAAATATTAGGAGAGTCTGTAGATTATACACATTTTATTATATAGTCCTTTAATGCAGAAGTGGAGGATAGATTGTCTATGAAAAAAACAACAACAAAAAAAAACAACAACTGGGTATTCAATTATTCTTTTTAGAAGTTTGCGGTTGAAAAAAATTTCTTTGTATTGGAAGACACAATTAATGGGAAAAGATTAAAGTCCAATCCACATACGTAGCGGGAAAAGTGGCACCTGTTAAATCCCTCCATTCGTTACGCCTCTGAACCATCTCGGATTTCATTGAGACGTGAAATAGGTCTCTATAAAATTTTGCTTAAAAATGTTTCTATAAAATTTAGCTTAAAAACACTCTTAAACTTACATGAAAATAATAGATAAACGGAGACGGACCTTAAACAGATTTTCCTCGTTCTCACTCAAGCAACTAATGAGATGTTGTGTTTACGCCGTGTCATAAAATGCATTTAAATTGTTGAAATCTTTGATGAAAGCTATTTAATTAAGAACGCAAGAAAACTGGATAAAAATTTCAAATTTAATCAGCCAACGAGGCTTCGTTTCATTCCAGACTTGGAACAGCAACTTCCTGAATTAGCCACATCCCCTTCAACATGTGAGAACTTCATTTAGTGGGGCCCCCTGTAGCCACCCCCAGCATCAACCTCAACCCTTACATCAGCATCAACATTCATCCCGCAACTACCAAGGGAATATGCACCTTACCTTGGCTTTTTTTTTTTTCATTTGACTTCTTTTTTTTTTTTTTTGCGTCTTATTCCTGCTCCCGATTCATGCCAGGACAATAACAGGCATGTAGCCACTCATGCAAGAATGCAATTATCGCTTTCTGGGATAGTCGCGATCACACAGACACGAGCACACACACACACACGCTCGATAACTAATAACACACAAACACACACAGATAAATCCGAAAAAAAAATGCTTTGGCTATAATGTCTGCCTTTTATTGTGCCGTTCTATTTATAGCTCGCTTCTTGATCTTTCAGTGTCGCCTCTTTTTCGACAAGAGTTCTCCATTCACTTCTGCTCATGTTCTCTTTGACTTGCGAATTTATTACATGGCAATGTTCTTCAGTTAGGTTATTCATTAGCGTCCATGGTTACCTTCGTTATGACTCTAATTACTCTTGATTTTCAAGAGTCAACATGTATATCTGCCTGCTCATGCAGTATGCGCTCTGGACTGTCGTTCAGTCGAGTCGATGATCCAGGGTTCGTACCCTGCTCTCCATCCCCCGTCGTCTGGGAGAGGTTCGTTGGACTGTCATTAGGTCGAGTCGATGGTCCCGGGTTCATACCCTGTCAAGCCAACCCCCGTCGTCTGGGAGAGGTTCGCTGGACTGTCGTTCGGTCGAGTCGATGGTCCCGGGTTCATACCCTGTCAAGCCAACCCTCGTCGTCTGGGAGAGGTTCGTTGGACTGTATTTCGGTCGAGTCGATGGTCCTTGGTTCATACCCTGTCCACTGCCAACCCCCGTCGTCTGGAAGAGATTCGCTGGACTGTCGTTCGGTCGAGCCGATGGTCCCGGGTTCATACCCTGTCAACTGCCAATCCCCGTCGTCTGGGAGAGGTTTGGACAAGGAAGTAGATTATCTTCAGAAGGAACATCAGAAACGTTTCCAACAGCTTACAAACAACACGATGAGTGTAAACAGGAGAAAATGTTAGTTCCGGCTGTGAAGAGTGCATTGTGGCAAAACAAAATTATCTCATTTAATTAAATTAATTTTAAATCTTTTTGCTTGGATGCCTCCTTGGTCGTGTTTTATGCCTTTAGGGCTGTTTTCGTGATAGTCCCGAGTTCGATGACTGCCATCTTACATATTAACTACGGTACTTTGTAAAACTATTTCATTATTTTTTTTAATGGGACCAGAAGTTTGTTTAAAATTATGTATCACCTCAATAACACGTCTCTCTTAGGCATACTTCCTTCTAATAAAAAAACAACAACAGTTTTTAGTGGTTGCTTATTATGTGGGATTGGGTTAGCATGAAGTGTATTGGGTTCTAATCTCAGTAAGCAAAGTAATCGCACCAGATGGAGAGAGACAGTGACCAAGAAAGCTATGGACAGCGAAAGAACATGGGCCTCAGCTCTGGAAGAAAAACGGACAATGCAAAAAATGACCACTGAAGCGAAAACCACCTTAACCTGCGATATTTGTGAACGGGAGTGTCTCTCCAAAATAGGGCTCCACAGCGACATGAGGACGTGTGGGAGATGAACCATAGTCGTACTACGACTAAAGGAGGCCAATGATAAAGTAATCGCCTTTACTTTCCCCAACTAAGGTACCCATTATAGCTGGGTGGACACATAGGCGCCTAAAGACACCGAAATTAAAAATCACAGTTTCACTGGGATTCGAACCCGGGACCCCGGTGCGGAAGCCAAGCGCTTTACCGCTCATCCACCGCGCTTCTTAACCTAAGTAAAGACTGGGACTTTTTTTTTTTATTTTCAGGATTTCTAGGACGCCCCTAAAACTCCTATTCTCTAATATGTACCGGACTTTATTTGGGGAAAAGTTAAGGAAGTTGGTCGTTGTGCTGTCAACATTACTTGCTCGTTAACCGTCGGCTATAGAATCAGACCGAGACCAATAGAAATCCTGAACTCGCAATCCTTGGGCAGCTTAGACCAATCGCTCTTTGCCTTTTCACAGATTAAAAGCCAAGAGTTTAACCATTCGACTAACTCTCTCTTAGAGCCAAGAGTTTAACCATTCGACTAACTCTCTCTTAGCTTCTAGCACATTTAATAATAAACAGCTTTGTTCCTGCCTTTCATTTATGTTCCCACATGCATTTAATGATCGCCACAACCTACCCGCCCGCAGTTATTACCAGCATAAGATTGAAGCAGACGACTCTGATTCAACATTACAAGCATCTTCAGATAAAACTTTCTAAAGCTCGGGGCCCCCCCCCCCCAATAAGAAAATTAATAAATCGATTATCACTTAAGTTTTTTTTTTTTTCATTTGAAAAACTCATTTCGGAAGTGTGGAAAAGAAACAAACTAAAAAGAAATTAATTAAAACTTCTAATGAGTTTTCGACAATGAAACCTGCAGACGAGAAAATCCGTAATTTTATTGGCGCCGTTAACGAAACAAAGTATAGCTTGTCAAAATAGATTTACCTGTTTCAATTAGAAAGCTTTAAAGATTGCTTTAATTTCCTTTCATAAAAAAAAATTACTAGAGAAGTTTTATGTTGTGGGAAAGAGAAAAAGAGCAGTCTTGTAAGCCCTCAACTTCATCGACAGTCAAGGGACAATTTATTGGCGCTCATAAAATATTTCTCACTCATTTACTTTTACGTCATCTTCGTCTCTACCTGGCTGTGCTCTTCGCTTCTACCTGGCTGTCCTTTTCGCTTCTACCTGGCTGTCCTCTTCGCTTCTACCTGGCTGTCCTCTTCGCTTCTACCTGGCTGTGCTCTTCGCTTCTACCTGGCTGTCTTCTTCGCTTCTACCTGGCTGTCCTCTTCGCTTCTACCTGGCTGTCCTCTTCGCTTCTACCTGGCTGTGCTCTTCGCTCCACCTGGCTGTCCTCTTCGCTTCTACCTGGCTGTCCTCTTCACTCCACCTGGCTGTCCTCTTCGCTTCTACCTAGCGGTGCTCGATCGCCTCTACCTGACAGACCACTTCGCCTCCATCTGGCCGTCTTCTTCAACTCTCCCTAGCCGTGCTATTCGTCCATACCATAGAGAAGATTGTCCATACCATAGAGAAGATTGTCCATACCATAGAGAAGATTGTCCATACCATAGAGAAGATTGTCCATACCATAGAGAAGATTGTCCATACCATAGAGAAGATTGTCCATACCATAGAGAAGATTGTCCATACCATAGAGAAGATTGTCCATACCATAGAGAAGATTGTCCATACCATAGAGAAGATTGTCCATACCATAGAGATGATTGTCCATACCATAGAGAAGATTGTCCATACCATAGAGAAGAATGTCCATACCATAGAGAAGATAGTCCATAGTGACCCCAGGAAGCATACCACACGACCAGTCACCCAAAATCCATTTGTATCTCTTGCGTTGGCCTTAATAAGAGCTCTTCATAATAGAAAACTCGTTTAGGAAGTCAATCTTCATGTACAGCCCATACTAGTTTGGACCAATGGCAAAATGCAAGCAACATTGCAATACACCCAACAGGGGCGTAGTTAGGAATTTTCCATCAAGGGGCTTGACCTCTTTAGTGGGCCCTGCATTTTTGCGTTATATTTTATTTTTAATGTTAAAAAAATCATTTGGGTTCCCCCTCAAGTAGGGGCCTGGAAGGATTTTCAAATTCTCCCCTTTCCTCCTCCACCCTAGCTACGCCACTGATACCCAAGCTACCCATGATAAAAAAACCTTTGCTATTCAAAGACTAGACTTGACAACCATTATCGAATTCATTGCAAAAAATGAGACTGTGTTATTCCACAACCCCGAATGCGAAGGAGCAACTGAGTTTAGTTACGAGACTGCATAAAAAAATTATTATACATATTAACGATTCTTGATTCATTATGTTTATTCTAAATTAATTTTATTACTGACTAAGCAACAAAAAAGGTAAAATAAATGAACTCAATTGACCTCGAAATCGTATTCTACCGATTGCAGGAGCAATACAAACAGACATTGCTTCCAATCTCAAAGGGCCATAACTTAATACCCTATAACTCGCAGACGACATGTTCATGCCTAATAATATCTACATATTTTAGACAGATTAATGTTCTGAGATTGTTAAGGCGCGAATAAATATGGCCAAAGGGCAGGCATAAAACTTGCCAGCGTCTTTCTTTCTTTCTACCCTCCAAGTCAACGCCTTTGCTTCACGTCTCAGCAACGTCATTGTCATCTCCCTGAGCTCCAAATGAAGAAAAATCTCAGACGTGGACAAATTTACTTTTCATACGCCCCTGAACATTGGACAAGCGAGTGGACGTCGGGAGGAGAGAAAAAAAAAAGGGAAAGACGGTGCATGCTAAAGAAGGAGGGGGGGAGTATGGTCAGAATTAAGGTCTTCTCCTTTCTAGCCCCTTTCCATTTTCCATTCCTGGACGGTGTCCGCTTGCTGAGTGTAATAAAATCATGTTTGATGCAAGACCGTTATTGATGGATTTCTTTTCTGGGCATAAGTAGTGCAACGAGTGTGTGTGTGTGTATAAATATATATATGTATAAAACTTTGCGGTTGTCAATGGGATGTGGGATGGGTTACTTGCCCTTTCATTTTAAAATTTGAAAAATATTTTCATTGGTTCTTACCTTACCGCCATTTTATTAAACAAGCTCTCACCACTTTTGACTTTGTTTATATGGTAATAAAGCACTTGAATAGGACCAACAACTGGGGGACCTACCAATATAACCACAAGGTGTTGTCTTCTTATCTTATCTTATACAATACAGACGTTACTTCAAAAAAGAAGATGATTACGTCCTACGCGTCATACATTTAGTCATTCATATTAACCGATGACTTTAATTCTGCCAAGTCACTGGTTTTTCCTGGCTAGCTCAGGCAATCCATTCCATGCTCTAATAGCGCTAGGGTAGAAGTTTACAAATTTACAAGAATCACTGTATCTGATTTTGTGTGCGTGTTAAACTGAATCTTAAAGTGTATGTGTGTGTACTTGAGGAGCAAATGTGATGATGTGTTAAGGTGTGTGTATGCGTGTGTGTTTGACAACATGTGTTAATATTCTTGTGTTTATTTACTTGATTTATGATGAAAGCATGGTGCAAGAGTTAGCAGTGTCGTGCGTCAAAGGTCTACGAAACTAAACACTGGTCACTATTTAAACATAAGTTGTGTAGCTTTGCTTTTAATGAAATAATTTTAATTAATGAATGAATTAAAAAAAAAGATTAGCTAATCATTATACGAAAAGACTTTTTCAGTACTTCCTACTTTGACCACGGAACGGTAATAATCTGACGTGGATTTAAATCTTAAGACTGTTTCTAAAAAGATTATTTGTAGCGTCTTTTTTAGGAAAAGCCGCTATTGATCTAAACCTGCCAGTCCAACTGTTCATCTGGCCGTCAATCACATATACACCTCTTCAACTAAAAGTGTTTTAAAAATCATCATCATCATCATCATTGGCCTCCATAAGTCGTAGAACGACTATGGTTCATCTCGCACACTTCCTTGTGTGGCTGTAGAGCCCTATTTTGGAGAGACACTCCCGTCCACAAGTATTGCAGGTAAAGGTGGTCTTCGCTACAGTGGTAGAGGAGCTGGCCAGTTTCCGCGTTGTCCGCTTTTCTTCCAGAGCTGAGGCCCATGCTCTTTCGCTGTCGATAGCCTTCTTGGTCACTGTCTCTCTCCATCTGGTGCGGTCTAGAGCTATGTCTTCCCACTGGTCAGTATTGATGTTCACTGATTTGAGGTCGCGTTTTATAACATCTATGTAACGGAGGTGGGGGCGACCAGTTACATCACCACCGCAGTTAACGTCGACTTCTGAAAAATAACTCTTCTTTTCGTAAAATAAGATATGAAAATTGTCATTTTATTAATAAGATCAAAATAGTGTTCAATAGTATGTAGTCCTGAAATGGTCTGGGTGTACAATGTCACCTTAAAGCTTCTGTCAGACATTAGAGGGGGAAGGGTTATCTGCTCTTGTGCCATAGTGAGATGGTCACTCCATAAATCAGAGAGCCCAGGTCAAAAATAACATTTTGCATGTACTTACTGTACATTGACCGAAGGCTTGGTATTCGCTTATAATGAGCTTGGGAAATTAAAACTCTTTATTGTATTTGTGCAGTTGCGATCTGTTAAAGATTGATATAGACTCTTGTTTTAAACTTAAGTCTAACAGTATTTTAGTGTGTTGTCAGTTTGTTTATCTAAACAAATCCCCAATACGTACATTGAGACACCTGTTATTTTGTGACTTCGTGAGAATGTTCAACAGCTGTTCTCAACCTTTTAAGTTCGGCGACCCCTTTTTACAATCCCCTACACTGCCGTGACCCCCCCCCCACACACACACACACAAACACATACATATACAGAAATAGAAGAGTAGACAATAACAATCCATATTTTCTATGGTCTTTATCTTATCTTACATAATACAGACGTTACTTCAAAAAAGATTACGTCCTACGCGTCATGCATTAAGCAGTGGCGTAGCATCCATGGCGCGAAGGGGCTCAATGAACCCGGGCCCACGACCATTAGAGCCCACAGCCTGTGGAGCAGAAGCAATGTCGTAAAGAGGTTGATTGCACTTGAGTACATGACTCTTGGCTGGTTGGAGCCCTAGCGAGAACTTCCGGATGATACTAATTCACGAATTAAAATTTCGAAATAGCTGTTAATTATTCATTTTTCTTAAAGCTCAATTGGTTTCTTTTTTATCTGTATTTATAATGTTTTATAACAACTCTTTCTTGCTACCCATCATATTCTAGTGGTTTAAAAAATATCTCAACAGTAGTATTTGTAAAACGTATATGACCGAGCCTCCGAGCCAATGATGTAAATACTTGGAAATAGTGTAAAACACTCATCTGGGAGGACAGAGTCCTCGATAGTCCTCATCACATTGTTTTGTTGTCTTTGTATAATGTACAAAAAAAATGTTTCCAGTAATAATTAGAACTGAATTTTTAAAAGATGAAATCTAAAAAAAAAAATATTAAGCAAGCAAACAAACCCCCCAAAGTAAGTTACATATGTATCGTAAAATGTTGAATATGTTTGTTATGTTACAAAGAATGGCAAAACCAAACTGGGGAACAGGTTTAAAAAAAAGACAAGAAGATAGAGACATGTCCAAGTAAATCAAGGAATAGAGTCGTTCTCTGACCCATGCTTAGTGTTTGTTCGTAGTTCATAGTGAAAGTTAACATCATTATATTTTTACAAAAACATTCTCATGGAATAGTGTCATTCGGAGATGAATGCCTGTGTATTACCTGTTGTCGGAGCGATGTCGCCCACACAGCAGTTCCCCCCTCTCTGATCTATCCAAAGGTATATGTATTATATGTATTATATATATATATATATATATATTATATATGTATTAATATGAATAATGGAACTCTGACCAATGCTTAGTATTTGGTTTATAGTTCTTAAAGAAGTTTAATACTATTATATTTATACAAATACTATGAAACCTCTGACTAGACTTTATTTAAAATTGCAATAAATATTGAAATTTGACAGGAAAACAAAGCCCCATAGATTCAAAACGAGAAAATAGAGCTGTTGGGCAATGCAGTTCTGGCTGAAATACCGAGGTCCAATCCGCGCCATTTTTCTCTTTCATTGTTGAGAGCAATCAAAACATATTATATAAACGTTCATCAAATTAGTATGATTTTTAAAAAACTGTTTGTGATCTTAATGACGGAATACCACAGAAAATTGCAATTAGAAAATTATTGCTAGGTTTTCGTTTTTGTAAGAACCAGACTTCTGCAGAATTGGCTGAAAAATGATCCAACTAATGAATAATCCCTATTTATCTTTAAATAAACTGCGAGGCCAAAGCTATGATGGTGCTTCCAATATAGGCCTATGTAGGCAAGTAGGACATAGAATGGTCTTCGGGTATTGCTTCATTAAAAGAAGTCGCTCGCGCATTATGTTAACTTTGCTAACCACGACTTAAACTCGGTCTTAAATGATTCCGTCAGCTGTGCTCAAGACGTTGCAGATTCCCATGACTTAGTGTTTTTTGCTCACATCATCTCAAAATAGGCGCGTCTTGAATCCAATCGGAAGAGCAAAGTAAATAATAGGTTCAGATACTTTTGCCAACAATGTGGTCATCAAGAGATTATGCTCTAACAACAATGAGATTAAGATATTTTGATGTACTAAAGCAGTTTGTGTTTCTCAAAGGTAAAAAGAAATGCAGCACTTAGAAGAAAATTATAATTATTCGCTAACAATGACCTGCTTATCGTCGAGTACAAAATTGTAAGCGCAGTCAGCGTTGCGTTGAAAATGTTGAAAAATGAGCAGCAAGATCTGCATAAAGCAGAAAGTATTGGAATGACTTTTGTTTAATATACCCATACATTCAGATTCCACAATAGTTCTGACTGTCACACTATACATTCGTCTTACTTTGGGTAGGGGGGTGGGCCACCAAAATAGTCTTGAACCCGGGCCCACGGATACCTTGCTACGCCACTGGCATTAAGTCATGCATATTAACCAATGACTTAAATTCTGCCAAGTCACTGGTTTTCCTGGCTACCTCGGGCAACCCAATCCATGCTCTAATGGCACCAGGGAAGAAAGAGCATTTGTACAAATTTGTCCTAGCATATGGGACGAGGAATGTGCCTTGTGTCTTTCTGAGTATTTTATTAAGTTTTGTTTTTGAATTTGAAGATTATGGTTCAGTGTTTTATGTATAACTGCTACTTTACTTTTGAGTCTTCTATCCTGAAGGCTTTCTAAATTTAGTGACCTTATTAAAGGTGTTACTCTAGTCAAATGTGAATATTCGTTTGTTATGAATCTCACTGCTCTATTAGTGTCTGTTCCAGTTTCTTAATGTTTTCTTGTGTTGATGAGTCCCACACAGAGGATGCATATTCTATTATAGGCCTAACCAAGGTTAAATAGCAAATCCTCAATCGACCCCCAAGGGGGTCGCGACCCACAGGTTGAGAATCCCTGATGTAGAAGATCCCTAGGTAGGACGAGAAACCCTCTTCGACGGACTTGTTTTAACACAAAAAAAAGCCAAATAAAAAAAAAACTGGAAGGTTGACAACTTGACATATTTCCTCCTCACGTCAGCTCCATCAACGCAGTCGATGCCCATGGGCATACAGGGCACACAGGGCAGATATGTTGTCACATAACGTCAAGCATTCGGCATTTGTGCTTCTGTAACGATGCTTATCTTGAGAAAATACACACACACTTACGAAAGCTTTCAAGGATCCTGAGAAAGTGAAAAAAAATCCACTCTTCAAACTGGATTGTATAACTTCAGTTGACAGGTCGCATTTATTCCTGTTTATGGGCGTGGAACAGATGGGGGGCTTTCGTTTAGTATTGGCACCATTTCGCTAGGTTTTTATTGAAAACGCATCCAGTGATCCGATTGTAGTCTGAGTCAATATCAATCTGGAGACTAAAGATTAATTTATATTGGGGTGAGACTTACAGGGGAAACAGTTGACTGAAGTATGGGAAGGAAATGTTTGTTCAACATATAGAACAATAGAGAGATAGATAGATAGACAGATAGATAGATAGACAGATAGATAGTCAGACAGACAGACAGACAGACAGATAGATAGATAGATAGATAGATAGATAGATAGATAGATAGATAGATAGATAGATAGATAGATAGATGAACAAAGACATTGATTGATTGATTAGATTGATAGATAGATAGATAGATAGATAGATAGATAGATAGATAGATAGATAGAGATATTGATTGATAGATAGAGATATTGATTGTTTGATCATATAGATAGATACCTCAATACTGCATAAATAAGAACCCTTTTTCTATATAAAACTAAAGTAAGTACCACACATTAACTAACGTGTTTGATTGATTCATGTATTGCCATCTACTAGGAATAGATGCACAAATTTTAACTTGTGGGTATTAAAAAAACGTATACGTAATGTAATAAGGGGAATAACTCCACATATACAGCCACATAAGTTGCATTTATTATCAATTTTGATACCAAACACAATAATTAATTATCAATAATTAACTAATTAGTTTCTTATTATTTTTTATTGATTCATGTCTCGTAAACTACATCAGATAATAGTGTAACGATCAACTAGATCTAAAAAATGAGTGTGGATTAATAACGTTAATTTTTTTTTTCAAAGATAAGAGTTGATATAGGCTTTGTAATACATCAGCTGAACTCTAGCTGAGATAGCAGCCAATATAAGAATATTGCACTATTTAGGAATGTATACCTATTCCAAATTAGCAATTGATGCTAAATATAGATCTAACTACCTGATGAAAACAAAAGGCGCGAGACCTAGCCCGTTTTACTTCCTTAACAACAAAAGACGCCAAGACAGGAACAATAACTTCAAAGGGACACAACCAGAAGCACTCATTACTTCCACTTGAGCTCCCTTAACGAAAGAGAGAGACAAATATTTATAAGAAGTCATCAGCCTAGTACGAGTCTACATCCTTCTCGCGTGACTAGTTTATATTTAGCACATTCCGTTGGTCGACCTAGATATGTAATGACGTTCAATAGGTCTTCAAATATTTGTGTTCAATATTTTATAGAAATAGCATTTATTCCTCAGGTTTCGATTTTTAGCTGAAGGTGTCTATGATCAATGAAGTTCTGAAACTCACAAGTTGTCAGCTTTTTAGTTTCAACAGTCTGCGGGAGATTATGCGATTATCAAAAAACTTTTCCGAAATTTGTAATGATTCATGAGACGTGCGCCGCTGCTCAAAACCTTTTTCTAATTGTCACAGACACTTTCTTCTAGCTTATCGTTCGCCACACTGCTTCATTTTAATGTAGTAATGAAATAAAACATTTTCAAACTTAGGTTTTCAGTTGCACAGCAACGTGTCTGTTTGATTGGTCGCAATTTCAGAATGACTGACCTAGAAACTAGAAATTAGATTTCAGGATCACTTGCCTACAAAATGCATCCAACTCTGAAGATCAGTAGATTAAAGAATGCGTCGAACTCTCTGACCTAATGTGCAACATAAACGACACTTTAAAAGCGATTTACCATTTCAGTAAAACAAACAAACAAAGTTAAATTATATGTACTGTTGAGCCTTTTCTATTCAACACAAATATACTCTACTATAAGAAAAAATACTGAAGAACAATATTAAAAATCTTTTTTTAAAGACATTACCTCCTTTAGACAACTTATAGAACAATTATTAATGTTAGATTGTTTAAAAAAGGGGGACATTTTTTTTAATCCCGCCCTCCCCCACTTTGTCCGAGAAAAAATCCTTCTTAAGCGAATGAATAGACATACTAGAGTTTATAATATTCCAATGACAGTCGTTGAGATCAAGATTTAAAAGACAATCCGCAACATTTTATTAAACATTAATTTATTAAAATTTGGAACAAATACGGAAACACTCGAAGACGTAGGGTCCGTTAAGTATAGATAGTTGGCCAAATTGAAATTTCTTTCTTTTTTTTTTACTTTGAAAACTTAGAACTGTCAAACTAGAATTGTTTCAGTGTGACCAGCGAGCTAGCAATTCTTTTTTGAATTATATACATCAACCGTCAAATTTCTAGAGCCGTTTTTGAGAAATGAGTCCACTCATGCAGTTATCACTCAGGTTTTTTTATGTTTCCACGAAGTTACGAATTGAATAGTGAAGTTACGAGTTGAATAGCGAAGTTACGAGTTGAATAGCGAAGTTACAAGTTGAATAGTGAAGTTACGAGTTGAATAGTGAAGTTACGAGTTGAA
>JADKLZ010000003.1:55406773-55428208 GCA_021533235.1 Biomphalaria straminea
TTATAGCTTTTATTTTATTCTCAAGTCAAGCTGAAACGTGAAAGAAATTTTTTATTGTACCTAATAAAAAGAATCAACTTTTAAAAAAAACTACCGATAAGTCAATAAATTAATGTTAGTTATTTTGTTTGATATTGAATGAAGAGAAATAGCTTACACATTATTGAGAGATATAGTCTTAAGTGTGGAAAATCTGCCCATAGATTAAGCTTCTGTCAAATCGTCAAATTAGGAAAGTCAAAGAAATATTTTGTCCGATGTTGTTCTTCTGAGTGATTACAACTATTTTAAAATGCTCATATCGTTCTCCTCCTATTGGTAAAGTTCTCTAAAAATATGGTTGGTAAGTAAATATTTCTTTTGGCGCAATTCTTTTATCTCGGCTTGAAGTCACTTCTTGCGTGGTTCAAGAGTCAACATCATCGGACGGGTACGATTTGATTGTTGCTAGCTCTGTGTTTACTGTTTATCTTTCTGCTTCTAGCAGACGACAGTCTCGTTTTGGTTTGAAGAACAGTCTCATTTATGTTTTTTTTTGTTTTTTTTTTAATGAATAAGAATAAATAAATACTTGGAGACGTCATCTTTTTAGGAGTAGATACGAACGCTCTTGTAGTATTATGTCACTTCCTGTTAAGTGTTTTCACAAAAGTACAACAAACAATGACGCAATTCTCTAAAATAATATCCCACAGATATTTTTTAACACTATCAGCAATGATAAGGAAAAACAAAAAATTGACAAAAATAATTTTAAACAAAGCTTATACGAAATGTAATTGTATCAATTAGTTTGGATCGGTCATGGATTTAAAATTGTAATAGGTTTCGGACAACAACAGTAAATTTGTGAATTAGAAATATTTTTACCAAAATCATTTTGGGTATCGCTATTTCATGCTTTAAGAATTCTCATTAATCTAGGATCCTATCACGTGTTGGAAAAATGGAGGGGGTGTGTTTGAAGAAAGAAATTGTTATGTGGGTAAATTTTAACGTAATCGCTGTTTAAAAATATTTATAAAAATAAAGGAGAACGACCTGAATTCGAACTCATAGCTCTAGTTTTTTTCAAGCCTACATACCAATCATTCTGCTAGTGAGTTGCTTATGAAAACAAAAGATTGTATTGTTATGTATTGTTTTCTGCAAAGTTACTTTAAAACGGCGACCTATAACGGTCAGCTTATATCACCACTTCGTCAAGTACAATTTCTTTCCCTTGTTCGAGATAGCAAAAAATTACTTACTTACCAATACTAAAATAGTTAATAGACTAATTTCTTTTATTGGTGCTTTTGTTTTCATGAAAAAGAAATAATTGTGCAAAATTTCAGCTTGATTTGAGATTGGCTATCGTAGAAATAACGTCTTCATACTTTTTACCAGACAGACAGACAGACAGGGTGATTTGATATAAGCTTTTGTAAAAAACATACGAATAAAAATTAAATACATAGAGAAGGATATGGAACACGTAAATAAAGATATCTTATTTCGATATTATACCAGGAACAAAACTAAATTGTTATCATCATTGAAGTGATATAGATACATAAACAATTTTATAACAACATTGAACAGCAAGATTTATAAATATTGAATATCATATATCTAAACTGTAACTGTCAAATAGAAACAATAACAAAAAATTACAAAACATAAATTCCAGGCACTCTCGGCCAGAAAAAAAAACAACAACTTTCTCTTAATTACAGTCTGACTTGATTAGCGGCCAAGAAAAATCAAAACTGGCTCGCGATGTTCCTTTTTCTCTGTGTGTCTTTAAGACAGAATGCAAACGAGACAAAGTCGTTGAAGTCTGTTACGTGTCCTGCCAATCAGAGAGAACTTTGTTTTTTTTCTTGGCGTGTCTAAGTCACTCTCTTTTTGAGGATTCTAGTTTTCTCTTCAGACAGTGAGCCCCCAAAAAAAAGAAGTTGTTTTTTTTTTGTTGGACTTACAAACACTGGAAAATGTCTCTGAATTTTTACAGGCGGCAATGATTGGAGTATTAATTGCTGCGTAAGCATTGCTTGGATTACTGGCCTCGTACATTGACCAACATAGAGTCTTTTTTACAAACAAAGTTAATGCATCCGTGACTTGGAATATTCATTCAGCTGCCCGACCCCCTATTCGTTCTCCCCCATCCTGTTTCTTATAGCCTGCTTTAGTTACTGTCCCATCACGAAAATTAAAAAAAGAAAGTACCAAAAAAAAAAAGAAAACACTAGCTGTGAAGACGAATCGATTTCAGTAAAGTAAGGGGAGAGAACCCTGTCTCTAAGTTGTTAGTAATCCGACGCTACTCGGTGGCTCCCTCTTGTTTGAGTTGTCTTCAGTTAGTTTTAATTTTCTTCGGTTATCGAGACTTGGACTACTAGAGGAGCTTAAAGAAAAAGAAAGAGAGAGAAAGAGAGAGAGAGAGAGGAGTACAGGAACTCGGGAAGAGAAGTAAGAGAAGATGGCCTGGTCCAGTAGTTTAAGTTGGATCTCTCAAGTCTGGGATATTCAACAGCGCAAAAGGAGGGAAAAAAAACTGCGTTAATTTTCCTTCAAAGACACTTATCGCGAAACTAGATCTAGAAAATGTCGCAATCTCTTAAGGAAGAACTAAATGAAAGACAAACAACGCTTCTCTATCTGTTTCCTTGTGGCCCTCACTTAACTGCTTTCATGTCAATCCTTTGTTTGTGCGTCGTGACTACGAGTCTCCCTTCTCCAATTTGAGAGCAGACGCGGGGGGTGACACAGGATCCCTGGAAGGGAAGAACATCACGTGACGTCAATCTTTCACTTTCTTCTTTTGCGTTCTCTTTGATTGTTGGAGGCTTTAGATAACTAGATTCATATCTGTGCTGATCTGCACAGTGGTTTTCAGAAAAGGCGGTCATCTATAATTTTTCAAGTTTTTTTTATCTATTAGGGTGTTTCGAAGGCAGTGTCTTCCTCGGGCCTCTTATTAGAGTATGCAGCTTTGAATGAAATTGTCGGCTTTCTCTGGGGACACTTCTCTTTCGATTTTACAATAGCCAAAAAACACTCAATTTTATGATTGTGTAAGTTAAGAGATTGAGATACTCAAAATAAATCTTAATGTTCATATGATGTGTAGAATTTAAGCGATAGTTCTAAGAAAGTAGTAGTATTAATTCAGTCTTCAATTGAATTCGCAAGATGGGCAATTAAGAACACTTAAATAGAGATAAGGTCTTTGGGAGTCCCGAAGATCTTGTTATATGGCCATACATTTTAAGCTTTCGTTTCTTCACAGTAGTTAGCAGGTCATCAGGTCATCATGGGGCCCGATCGCTGCAGTAACCCTGTCTCTAATCTCCTGGTCTGTGATGCGGTCTTTAAATGTGATGCCTAGGATCCTTCTGTAGCATCTCAATTCCATTGCTAGGATCCTTATTCTAGCTCTGCAGTCAGCGTCCAAGACTCACAAGCATATAGAAATGTGGCCATGACCAGGGAGCGCATCAGTCTGATTTTGGTGCCGAGGGCACCGGGACTCGC
This sequence comes from Biomphalaria straminea, assembly GCA_021533235.1. Classification (NCBI taxonomy): domain Eukaryota; kingdom Metazoa; phylum Mollusca; class Gastropoda; family Planorbidae; genus Biomphalaria; species Biomphalaria straminea. The sequence goes on from JADKLZ010000003.1 coordinate 55,410,296, forward strand.
AGAGACCTTCCTCCAGGGAACAGTACCAGGAAAAAGAAGAAGAGGCAGACAGAGAAAGCGGTGGGAAGGCAACATCAAAGAATGGACAAGCCTACCTTTGAAAGAGGTTTTAAACAGGGCAAAGGATAGGAGAGAAATGGAGAAAGATGGTCTACAGGTCTTGCTTGGTGCCCCAACGCTTCACAAGACTAAGGGACAGGTAACAGGTAAATAGAGATTAATAATCAAAGTTTTATCCTGGGTACGAAATGATAAAAGTTTCTGTTTTCCATGTGAAAAAAATGAGTTTTAGTGATTACATCTTTTCACTAAGGCTGAAGCTGACATATTTCATTTAGTATTTTCTTATCACACTACAAGAAGTTTCCGAGTCAGTTCGTTCAACATTCCGCGGTGATTTTTACGTTTACAAAACAAGTGTCCTCTTTGCTAAAAATATGGCAGAGTTGGGACAGTTTAATTATTTCAAGGACATTTTATAGTTTTGCAATTTCGTCTTCTGTATAAGTTACCAAACAAAATTATTGTGCCAATAACAACTTGGATAGAATGTTACCAAACACAATTATTGTGCAAATAACGACATGGATAGAAAGTTACCAAACACAATTATTGTGCCAATAACAACTTGGATAGAATGTTACCAAACACAATTATTGTGCCAATAAACATCATGGATAGAAAGTTACCAAACACAATTATTGTGCCAATAACAACATGAATAGAAAGTATGAATTTCCTTTTCTCCAGAATGTTTCAGTTTGCTTCTCATAACTCGTTGACCATTGTCAAGTGCTTCCGTTCTCAGAATGTGTATATGATAGACAAGATATCTCATGCTACGGACACATACGGTTTATTAAAATAACAACAATAATACTCCACCTCCAACTGAAACTTTCTCTCCTCTCCTCTTCAGTCATCATGAGACATAAACACTACACTGGCCACCACTTAGGTCCTGCCAATCAGTACACACCAGAGCGTACTGTTTGGGTTGTTGGACTGTACGTCCTCAATATGTTTGGATGTGTGTGTGTGTGTATATGATGTGTGTGTGTGTGTGTTCTGGCCATGTCTGGCATTGATATTTCTCATGCACCGAATCCCGGGAGAGTTTGACGTCAACATTCCTCAAGAACTCCAAAAATGTCTGGAACTTGATGCTCGTAGCTTAGAGAAAAATAATTCGTAGAGAAATCGTGTGCACGTCTTCGATGACTTTGATGTTGACTTTTGAAACAGTGACGCCATTAGAATATACATCGAATCTTAACTTTTAAGAAAATGAGATTCATATTCTAAGTTCTTCTCTAGCATTAAATATATTATCTCATTACTATATTACAGTTCCGAATCAAGTGGAGATTGGACATCCTTATATCCAAATGAAAACTAAACATTTAAAAATTAATTAATGTTTATATAGTTCTTTAGATTTCTAGTTGAATTAAGATATATGTGAAGGATAATAATTATTTTATTTTTCTCAAATATAGCTAGATAAATAATTTAACAATTTGAAATCGTATTTTCAAAAGGACAAGATGAAGAGTAACTAGTATTATTAGATAAGATTATTTAAGTAGTTTAAATCGAAATTTAGTTTGAATTTAGTTTGAATAACTATTGTTCACGTAGCTGTATAGCTGCTAACACAAATAACATACACAAACATACAGATAGACAGACAGCCATAAAGAGAGAGAGAGAGAGAGAGAGAGCTTAATGAATTGAGCTCTTATGTACTCTTATTTACTCTTATGTACTTCTCAGTGACTACGAATGACCACGAAACACCCTGACTGACTGACTGACTGACTGACTGACTGAAAGTGGAATAAAGTTTTTAAATATCTCCATTTTAGCCTTAATGGAGAAGAGACGACTGCTTCTCCCAGATCTGATGCTGCTACTGTGATGTAATGGTGCCTATTTTTTTAAAGGATTTTATTTGTTATAAAGGCATTCTATATTAAAAATTTTATCTAAAAAGGTAGCTGTGTTTGAACGATATAAGCAGTGGCGTAGCTAGGGTGGGGGGAGGAGGGGGCGACTTTGACCCCTCCGAGCCTTCACCTGAGGGGGTCTCTTAATTAACATTTTTACATTTAACATTAAATATTACGCAAAAATGCAGGGGCCCCAAAAGAGGTCAAGACCCCCCAGGCCCCCAAACTATGGAAAATTCCTATCTACGCCCTAGATATTAGTTGTTTTTTTTAAAGTATATCTAATAATATTAATAGCACAAATAACAAAAATAAATGTACAGAATTTCAATAATAAATTAGCTCATACAATTATGTTATATATTCTTCTTCACCCTATAAATTGGTTGACTTATAGATATAAATTCAGAAATACTTTCTTCTGACTGTAACCTTGACTCGTAGTATAGGCTCGTCAAAGAGTAAGGACACTCCAATGCACTACAATGCACCTGGAACTGATTGACGTACATGAGATTGAAACCACACCCCTCTCTCTTAAGTTGCACTCAAACCAAGAATTAGTATCAGTATCTGGTTACTTTGACCTTCGTGACCTACAACGCTGCACGCGCCACAAATCGCAGTCTTGAGTTGGTACAGTCAGATGAGGTCAAACGAATCGATTGTTTGGCCATTTTCTCGGCGTTTTGTTCCAGCCACCGACATTTCATATTCAGAGTGAACTTATTTTAGGTAACATAGTTCCTAATGTGATCATATCCTAAGTCTATCTCCTGGCTTCAGGGCCGGCTTAAGGTAATTGGAGGCCCTTGGCGAAGTGAATAGGGTGACCCCACATGAAATAGAAAAACAAAAAGTCTAAATTCGCAATGAATTAAAAACCTTCCTGTATTTATGCCTAAATCAACAAATAAGTTCAATTCATATAGCACTGAATGTGCTTCATGGACGATTTATGTTCACTAGACTAGAAATATAGTTTCGACATTTCACTAAAAGTTGGACACAATGATCTTCTAACAAGTGGGTAGGCTAAAAAGTAGATCTAAACATTCGTGAATAAACATTGAATTATATTAGGGACTTAGATCTAGACTAGTATATAGGCTAGTAGACCAATAAAGCCGTAGAGTTATGTTATGTTAAAACATTTTTTCTGTAAAACAAAATTCTTTAAGTCCTATTCGATGCAGAGACACGAAACCATTCGGATACTCTATTGCCGGCCCTGGCGGCTTTAAATCTGCGAAGTCGTTTGTTTTCATTGCTGATACAGGAAATCCATTCCATTCTCTAATAGCACTAGAAAAGAAATAGCATTTGTACGAATTCGTTCTAGCATAAAGAATAAGAAATATGCCTCTACTGGTACTTAGAGTGATAAGTAAGTTTAACGCCGAGTATCTCAAAATACGGTCCATCACAACGGTCCATGATATTTTAACCTTATTTCTTGTAACGTAGGAATCTAAAGCGATATTGCTGTAATGTCATTTTCACAAAGCTTGTTAGTGAATGAAAATTCGAAGAGTAGTGCATTCGTATTCATTTATATGCATTGATATGTCGAATTGAATTCCTTAGATACCACTTGAATGTATGTCACTATCACGTGAATGTAAGTTGATGCTAACAGCACTGTAAGATGTTACCGCCCTACTGTTGAAATACTTGGAAGTGTCCAATTTCTAATTCAAGCTACGTTCGTCGCCCTGTTCTTTGATCGGATCAATGCCTACCCAATCTGCTAATCATGTACTGTGCCGGACCTGGTCATTCTCTACTCGCTGGTCTGCTGTCGTGTACCAACCATGAAAAATGTATAAAATCATTCTTATAAGTCCTCTGTCTGGCTGTCTGTCTCTCCTTCCCTGTATACATTTTTCTCAGTCAACCCTATCTTGTCTACCCTTTGACAACAAACTAATAGGGCTGAATCAGTGTGTGTTACACCCTTTCAGCACTAGACAAAGTCTAAGCTTATACATTTTTAAGAAGGGGAAAAAAGGTGGGATCAATTTGCATATATCTCTGTGTCTTTAATAGTCTTTAATAGTCATCACTTATTTCTTATTGATCCGGATTGGTTGATATTTAAAAAACTAAAATATGATTTTTATGTGCCACTAATGATGCTTTTGGGTACGAATCTTTATTCTCTTGCCCTTCTCCTTCTCTTTCTCTCTTTCCTCTTCCCATTCTCTTTCAAGTCTTTACTTAAATGTGGAAGTTTTTAAATAAGACACAGAGATGATATCTGAATTAAGGCTTTAAGAGTTTGCGTGTGTCTGCGTGTGTGTGTTTGAAGAAAGGGACGAGCGGAATAATGTCAACACTGTCTGGACCCTAATGAGGTCCCTTAATTATGTTTCAACGTTATTATAATTTAATTAGATTATAATTATAACAAGATCTGTCTTGGGAAGTAACAACGAAATTCCACTACTTTCAGAGCTAAAAGAAATTTCGCTTCTTTGATACGGAAAAAAAGGTTAATTATATAGTTGGGTCATTGGTGTATAGGTCAGAGTAACCAATTACGTCACAGCGTTTAAGTTTATTCCCTGTGTTTGTTTACAGAGCCCAAGTCCTCGTCCGAGCAAACTTGGTCGGATTTGTAAATTTGTTTTCAATTAGTTATCTGACCGCGAGCCTTCAGAAGTAATGGAGTGGTCGGCAGGTACTGGATCTGGTTATTTACCAAGAAGTTGTGTACGAATCTCTCGTTCTGTTCAGTAACGGAGAATGGCAGGACTGGTCAAGTCTCTGGAGATCTGATTTGCATACATTACAGACTCGATAAGAAGAACTTGTTGATTTCAACATAAAAGTAGAGATCCTCTTTCAGACCTATAGGGCAGATGTGATTCACGGTTAACGAGGGTGTCGTGTGCCCAGCACAACGGCCTACCGTCTTTACTTTACCACAACTAATGTTAGGTACTAATGCTCCTTCTACCTTAGCGCTATAACAGCATGGAATGGGTTGCCTGAGCTAGCCAGGAAAACTAGTGAAGTAGCAGAATTCTATGTCATTGGTTAATATGCTTGACTAAATGCATTACGCATAGGACGTAATCATCTTCTTTTTTTGAAGTAACGTCTGTATTATATAAGATAAGAAGATACCATGCGTGGCTTGATTAACACATAGATACGCCTAGAGCGTCATTATCTTCATTTTTTAATTAACATCTGCTATTTATAATACAAAAAAAAATCAATCGCCTATCAGCAACGTTTGTTTTAATTAGATACCAGATTTTAAAAAGATACCCTTACCTCCCTCACCTCCACCTATCACTTAGTCTATTGAACCGTAGAGGCACCACAGATGATCTGTTGACCAACTTTCCAATTCCTCTTTACGCCAAACTTACCCAAACCTCTAAATCTTTTGGTTTGGATAGAATCTCTTTCACGACAGGCCCGACCATAATGCTGGTGCAAAAAAATGGTGCCTACATAAGACATATATAAGGGAAGTAATGAGGGAAAAAATGGTAGGTTCAACAAAGCGGAACAATGGTCATTCACCAGCTCCTGCACAAAATCATGTAGACATACATTCCTATGCGATTATAGTAATAATGGCAAAGTCTTCGATTCCGAAGATTAAGGATGCGTGCAGTGATTCACACGACTATGCAGACCCAATTGCGACCTACATATTTTCCCGCAACAAGTGCTGACAAAGCTGTTGTCTGATGGTGGTCTATATTATAGAGATAGCCAACAGTCTCTTTTTGAGGCCATCTGCTGCCAGCTACTTTCCTCTATGCAAGTGAGGGCGGCACCAGAGTTGATCTTAATAGTGCTAGGGTGGGGGGCACTTCTGTTGCACCGTCCTTTACGCGATTACATTAAAAAAAGGTCAACACTTTGGTTGGCAAGAAGGAAAATATTTTGAAGTGACCAAAGCTGAGCTGGTTTGGTTATATTGTAAGACATGACTCACCTTGGTACTTTGGAGGTAGCACGAAGAAAGGGTCGTTCAAAGAAAAGCTGGCTGGATAAGATAAAGGAATTGACCGGACTCTGTCCTGAAATCCTGCTAAGAACAGCTGCTGATCGTGAAAAATGGAAGGATTTGGTCGAAGCAGGACGTTTTGGCGACGCCGTTTTGGCGACGCCGTTTTGGCGACGCCGTTTTGGCGCCAAGGTCGTTTTGGCGCCGCCGTTTTGGCGACAGGGACGTTTTGGCGCGAAGTACATTATGTACGTTTATTGTATTATTTCTTAAAAAAGAATTATATATATCTAAGTTTTGCATGAGTGTTTGTGTAAAGACATAATTTCTTGTCAAAATTATTAAGTTATCAAGCCTTTATTCGTTGGAGCGGGGGAGGGATAGAATACATATTTTGTTTGTCTCGGTATAAAATAGTAAAAAAGCTGTCTGTTATACATTTTAAAACACATATTTAATCGAAAATAATTCATAGCTTTCGTACATTATATATGTTGTTCGAGCAATTATTTTTATCTGTTCCTAAAACCTTTTTTTATGTAAGCTATAACAAGTCCATCAATCAATGTGACTTATCATTTACTAAACGTAAATGTGTGTTTGTGTTTCACATCATTTTCTTTAATAAGCATTTTGGCTTGTGTATGTGTGTTTATTAAGAGGCACACATGGAGGCACACTTTTATTTTCAAAATAAAAGTTTTTTTTAAGATATTACTTTAAAATTAACTTAACTTAGCTAGTACTTATTCAGTACTAATTTCAAATAAACAAATATTTCTTTTAGAAAGAAAGGAACATATCATCCAGTACAATTAAAATAACTCGCATACAAAAAAGGGAAGAGGATAGCATGTCATTACCATTCAGGAATCTGACATTCATGAAAGAAGCAAAACCTTTATATTACAAAAAAAATATAATAATCGCTGGACGGTGTTACAATTCATACTATACATACAATATTATGGTACAGTGAAATAAACATTGTTATAAAAGCTACGTGCTATATAAATTATCGTCAAATTATATCTCGCGCCAAAACGTCCCTATCGCCAAAACGGCTGGCGCCAAAACTTCTCGGGCCAAAACGGCGGCGCCAAAACGTCACGTACCCGGATTTGGTTACTCGAGCTGTCACAGGACCCATACGACGAAAGTCACGTGACAGATGAGAATGAAATAAGAGTAAGAAAAAAATATAAATAAATACAGCAATGCACACACGAACACACGCACGTTTGTCTCTGCATTGTTTTCTTTTGGCTCCTCCTTTGACCTATGATCTTAGACATCTGCACTTTTTGTATTTTGTTGACGTTTGGTCTTTTAAAGAAAGAAATGTGAACACTTTTATTTTTGTTACACGGCCATTTGTCTGCAATTATCATCATCGGAATTTGGGCGCAAAGTTTTAAGGCTACGAGATGTGTGGTTCACCTCAGCGCCCACATTAATGACTGGTTAGAGCCAACACATTAGGCTAAGCTTAAAATAAAAATATGCACTTCCCGTGCTAATTTAAATGCGATCTCCTGACAAGCACAATATATTTTTTTTAAAGAAAAAGCCTATATAGGGGAAAGTGCTACACATTTACATCTATATCTCTACATAATGTAGAAGTTTTTTCCTTTATTCGATATCGAAAATGATAATTAATTATCAATAATTAATTGAATTATTTGACTGAATTTTTAATTGATTCATATTCTGTTACAATATATTTTAAAAGTTCTAACATCGATACGGTATGCGTTTGGGATAAATAAGGTTGTGAATAAAGTTACGAAACTCTTTATATTTAGCTGTATCTTTGAATACTGAAGGATTTGTTTCCTTGTTGGTATAAAAATAGTAAATTAATAGTAATTGGTCATTTGTTTTATTGATTCATGTTTTGTCTTTAGTAATGAATAACTGTGCAAAGTTTTATCCTCATCCTATAATAGGTGTGGGAGAAATAACGTGTTGGTCTACAAACGTTTTACCAAACGGACAGACATACAGACAGACAGACTGATTTGATTTTAAGTTTTGTAAAAATTTAAAACCAAATTTGATAACAAAGGCTTTGGACACATCAGAAATTCATCTCTTTAAACCAGCACTGCTTATCTTAATGCCGTTGAGGGGACCAGGGGATTTTTGTCAAGACTCTAAGTATTAGTATGGTTTAAATTCAATATATAAGGGATTCTTGAAGTTGGCAAAGTTGTAATCCTGGCCCATGCAGGACAAATTATCGTTTGGCTGGCTCCCTACAGGCCGACGTGATTGTTGTGGAACAGATTGTTTGGAATGGCAATAACATTATCGGTTATAATTTGGCGTCCTTGACATTATTTTGTCTTTTGTTTTCTAAGAATCTCCTATTTTCATTAACCTTTATTTATTTAGGTTCCATTATATCGTTCCCGGCTGTCTCCATATGACTTTTCTTCTTTTCTCTTTAATGTATTTAATTGCTTAAAAGTTTCTGAATATAAACTGGTCTTAACAATGCAACTTCTAACTAGGGGCCGATTGTTATCATTACCCCAACAATGACAATGCCCATATAGATAGAGGCCTAACCTTATATTTAAACCACACTGGTAATAATGGATTACAAATAGCTTTCTCTTATCATAAATTAAAATGTCTAGAAGATGTATTTTGACCAGACATTTTTTCCCCCCTAAGAACAGAAAATTTCTGTAAAAGCTTTTTTTTTTTCTTTGGTTATAAAAATCTTAAAATGCATTCATTCACAGTCCCAGACAGTGCTACGAAATTTTCTGCACAATTTCTTCTAGATCCATAGTGAAATCCTTGTAGACATCTTTTAATTTAAAGTCTATAGATCTACAGAGAAACGGAGAGTCGCGGCATAGATATGGAGAGTCTGCTGAGAGTCTGCTAAGAGTCTGCTAAGAGTCTGGAGAGTCGGCATCTGACGGAAGAATCAACACTTCCAGGGGCGCTGAGTGGTCCATTGAGTGGGCTTAGTTTAAGTTTCGAGAGATCTTGCCAGCGTTCACGACAGGGGCGGATACATGATTGGTTAATCATGGCTCGTGCAATAAAAGGGAGGGTATGATGGAATGTATATTATATTATTGATAAAGGCTTAGTGTAATTGTGGGTGTAAAAGTATAAAAAAAAAAAGTTTTAATTACAGCATTTCGTACTTAGACTTCCTTTGATTAAGTCTGATTCACATTCACGACATTCTTGTTTTCCTATCCCGATGGGGCACCACGCAAGATCTGTCAACCGTCTTTATCCATTTCTCTCTGTCCTTTGCTTTGGATACAATTTCATCCTATGACAGGACTGTCCGAATTCTTTGATGTTTTCTTCCCATCGCTTCTTTAGTTGTCCTCTTCTTCTACTTCCTAGTACTGATCCCTGAAGAAAGGTCTTTGGGAGCCGTGAGGACCTTGTGATGTGGCCATAGATTCATAGTTGGATTGAGGAAACAAATAGCAGAAAATATGAAAGATTGTAAATAATAAAATAAATGCATAACATTATGAGAGTCATAATGAAACAGAAAAAGAAAGTTAGAGAGAGAGAAAGAGAAAGAGAGGCAAGAGCAAGAGAGAGAGAGAGAGAGTCAGAGAGAGAAAGGGGTTAAGTTGAAGACACGACGGAAAGAGACTAAGGACAAAGAGAAACAGAAGAAAAATGAGAGATAAAGAGAAATAGATGATACAGAGAGACGGAAAGATAGAGAGACAGAGAAAGAGAGAGAGAAAATGACCATATTATAAAAGAAGAAAACCCTATAAAACTAGACATTCATTTAGGTTTTTTTTTCTTCTTTTTTTTTTTTTTTTACAACAAAACCTACATGAAAGATCGACATGTCAATCACTAATGACAGCCTTCATTACTTCGCATATTTTAACGTCACTCCCCCCACCCCGACCCAGTCTCTTTATCGTTATGCTCACCCAGAGCTGTAATGCTACGAAGACATACATCCAAAAGCCCATTTCTAAAGTACAAATATGTCACACGTGTGCCGTGTAAAGCCTTATATCACACACAGCAATCTAGAAGAAGCTTTTATTGCGTAATAGCCATAATACTTGTAGACTTATCTTTAGCTGCCCAACCAACTAATAATCTTCTTTTTTAAGTAATCATTAAAATCACAATCATATATCTAAAAAATAAATCATCTCTTTATCTGATGTCAGTTATTTACGAACGGTTTCTTCGTCAATATTAATAGATTAGAAGCACTAAGTCCCAATAATTGCTATTCTGGCTCTAACACTTATCCCGCTCCTCTTCTCAGTATCCCTTTTTCTTCTTTTTCTATTTTATTTTATAAACAAAGTTTAAATCAAGTCCCTCTGTCTGTCCGTCTGTCTGGTAAAAAAAAAGTGGGTACATATAATCTCTCCAATGCTCATTCTTAGATTAAGTTGAAACTTCAAACAATTAACCATTGACCTAGACTAGACACGAATTATTAAAAACAAAAGTAACCAATGTGATGATTAATTACCTGCAGTTAATTATTTCATAGTAGCTACAATGAAGACTATTAATTCACTAATTACAATTATGACTAAATTTGTTGGGTTTATTCCTTAAATAACATTTTTTTCCCTTCCGCATTGTTCGATCAAGTTGAAACTTTAACTCTTTCTCTCCCTAATTATTTACCATACTCTGGTGTAATCAACGTTGGTATCGTCAGTTAGGAGAGAAAGAGTTAAAGAATTGTTTATTGTACGTAAATGATGAATCAATAAACAAAAATACTTAATTAGTCAATTAATTATTGGTAATTAATTATTTTGTTTGATATCGAATAATGGAAATAACTTGTACATTATTGCTTCTCTTTAGATGAGCTTTTTTTTTTAATGTTTGTGGATTAATAAAAATCTTTAATAAACAAATTAAAATAAAACTGACGATTAACACTGATCGAAGAAATCTCCTAAGCTAGCATGCTTACACTTCTAATATTTTGTCAATCATGGTTCGATGATACCCACTTGTGTCATCTAGGTGGCTGAGGGCTTTGCACTGGGATCTTGTGTCTCCTCGTGTGGCTGGTGAGACCTATATGAGCCTGGAATATTTGGCTGAACACTGGGCTGGTTATTCCAGCTGGGGTTAGTGAACATCTGAAACACAAGTCACATATACACATATAGACACACATGAAAATATATATATATTAACACACATACGCAATACTAGTTACTGCACACACCTCTATCGCTGAACCATTGGGGCACCACGCACTATCTGTCAACCGTCTTTATCCATTCCTCTCTATCCTTTGTTTTTGTATACTAATTCATCCTATGACAGGACTGTCCAAATCCTTTGATGTTTTCTTGCCATCGCTTCTTCAGTCTTGCTCTTCTTCTTCTTCCTGGTACTGTTCACTGAAGGAAGGTCACCAACAGACACACATTTATATATATTAACATCTATACGCAATAATAGTTACCGCACACACCTCTATCGCTGACACTAATCTTGCACAGATTTCACTCGTTCACACACATTCCCACTTGCAATAACACTCACAAACATCACAGTCTCACTCCAATTCACACACACACACACACATACACACACACATCCGTTTTACTTGACACTCACTAACGACGCGCGTGTGCACTTGACTGTCCAGTGGTATAAGTCCAGCACCTCCTGACCAAGACCATCAATAACAAGGGATACGTCCAGCGAGAACTATCGACTGTGTGCAGGGGGTTACGACGGTGACACCCACTTGCTGGCGTCTCTTGTTTCTCATTCCCCCCCCCCCCTTTACTCTCTACTGTCTTCCACCCACTACCCCATTCATTCACTCAATACTCCCCCCCCCTCTCCCCTTTTCTTAAAGTATACACAAAGATCGATCGATACTCTTTCATTTTGTAATACGACTTTGTTTCTTTTTTTTTCTCTTCCTTTATTTTTATATGCTTGTTTCCGCATTATCTCCCTTGTTCCTCCAAGGTTTTATATCGTTGTTATTGTCTTCCCTTGTTTCAACAATCGAAAAGTTTGTTATCGACATGATAGAAGTAGAGAGTGTATGGATGGTCCAATCATCGGCCATATTTGCACAACAATGAAACGTCTTGCTGTCTTTGACAGGCTTATCAGACAGCAAAAAGCAATTTTAAAGAATTTCAATCTTTCTCTATAAAACATGGCTTGTCACAAACATCATAAACACTTCCTGGAAGCAAAAGATATCAAGGTCATTTTGACCTGCGATTATGCATAAATTAATCAGATCCGCTTATTTATGGCTAAGGTGTTTAAGTCAGGTCAGTAAATTATACTAGGTTATAATTACTTGCAGGTTACATTTCTGGGTAAGGGATGTAGCTATCTAGAGGTGAAACGTGAAATCTTTATGGTTAATTTGATTAAAGTACTGTAATTTTTAAATGGGATCTAGATGAATTATGCATACACACACAAAGATACCCAAAAAAAAAGGGAAAATCACTGTTGTTTAAATTAAGTACATTGGTCTCAAATGGTATAGACCCTTTAGTAATATATCTTGTTACCTTTGTATGAAAATTACACACACTAGTTGGCGATAATATTCTCATTATTATTGTATTATTATTGTAGCTTTTATATAGCGCTACTTTCATGCTTATAGCATGCTCATAGCGCTTTGATCCAATCTCATTTGTGGACCAGTGGGGGGGAGGGGGTATCTAGGAGTTGGTTTCCCGTGCTGCCTTTGGGCGCTCAGTAAACACAACTCTGCCCGAGTCGGGTGTCGAACCTCGAGCCCCCTTCTAGGTAGCCAAGCAAGCCAAGCTCAAGCCGTACTTAGCCTCTCGACCACGCTTCCCACTCATTAAAAACTATTACTCATTGAAGTTTGCTGGTTCAATATTTTAGAAATGTTGATGAACGTTTTGTTTTGATGATGGTTCCCATCCCTCCTTATACCGCACCCCAACTTGCCGTGACCGTTTTAACTCGATCCCTGTTGGATCTCTAACCCCAAACTATCATTTTGCTTTAACTGAATACTATGCCTGACCTATATATATATGTATAGTTATCTTAAAATCTAAGCCTGACCTATATCTATATTTGTTAGCTCGTAGATTATGTCTGACCTCTATCCATGTTTGTTATCACACAATCTAAGTCTGACCTATATTTATATTTCTATAATCTTAATGTATGCCTGACGTATATATGCATTTCTATGATCTTAGTCTATACCCGATCCCTAAAGTCATTCTTTACAGGCTAATCGTGGCTTACTCAAGAAAAACTGGCTACCTCAACCTCTGTTATGTGGATGTAATATAAAGGCGTCTTCAAAGCAGTGAATGTCGATACTTAGCGTTGAGGAGACATAGCCTTATAGACCGCACTACGTGTAGAGAGATGGTGACCAAGAAATCTATAGACAGCAAAAAAAACAACAACATGGGCCTCATCTCTGGATGAAAATCTTGCCAAAAAAATGGCTGACTTCTCTACCACCAAAGCTAAAGCAACTCTGCCACTACCTCACTAAGAGGACGATTCCCAGTTCGGCATAGGCTTTTCTTGTTTGAGATCCGATCTCCAGAACTGACTCCTATTATTCGTCTTAGCTATCTATGTTGAGTCACATTTAGCCTCTTCTCGATTTTGGCAGTTGACTTCCAAGTACTTCCAAGTCTCGCATGCATATGTTGCTGTTGGGATTATCATTGTGTCAGGTACGTGTATATTCGTTTCAAGTTCAATGGCTGAGCTTGTCCAAACAGGTCACAGCCTTTGCAACAGTCTTTCCAATTTGGCACGCTACGTCATGGTAGGCAACCAATCGTTGTCCATCTCTTTAAGCTCTTTCGGGTGCCTCACATGCCTGGCCTATATATTTTATTATTATCTTGTAGTCTATGGCTGACATTTTGTCTGTATTCCAATCGTTGTCCAACTCTCTAAGCTCTTTCGGGTGCTTCACATGCCTGGCCTATATATTTTATTATTATCTTGTAGTATATGGCTGACATTTTGTCTGTATTCCAATCGTTGTCCAACTCTCTAAGCTTTGACCCGCCAAGTCAGAAGGAGGTCCCCTTTGCCTTATATCCCACTCGCACAATGTAAGTCTCATCCAAGTTTATGCGAAAGGACAATTTTGGGTGGCTCTCTAACTGGGCTCTCCGTCATTTCTTGTATACCTCTTTTTGTTACGAATGAAGGAGGCAAACTAATCTATGTCTGACCTATATCTATATTTGTATGCTTTTAATCTATGTCTGACCTATATCTATATTTGTATGCTTGTAATCTATGTCTGACCTATATCTATATTTGTATGCTTGTAATCTATGTCTGACCTATATCTATATTTGTATGCTTGTAATCTATGTCTGACCTATATCTATATTTGTATGCTTGCAATCTCTTCCTGACTATATCTATATTTGTATGCTCGTAATCCATGCCTGACCTATATCTATATTTGTATGCTTGTAATCTCTTCCTGACCTATATCTATGTATGTTGTCACGTAAGCTATGCTTGACCTATATCTCTTATTATTATGTTGTAGTCTATGCCTGACATTCGTCTATATTTGTTATCCCGGGCTCAGACTGATGTATTTACTCCATTGACAAGAAGATTGTCAGTAGGTCATCCTGACACTGCTGTAGACATTCAAACAATTTATTACTTGAGATTCCCCCTTCCTGCCACCCCCTTTTGCAAACAATGTATGTGATCATTCTGATGTTCGTTTTCTCTAAATGACGGCATTCCTGATAACTTAAGTGTATCTATTGATGTCATTGGGTAGGTAGCATGCTTCAACACCTTCACCTATGCTTTTGTTTGTTGAATCATTAGGGCACTACTCATAATCCGTCGACTGTCTTTCTCCATTCCTCTTTGTCTTTTGCCTTGTATATTATCCCTTTCGATAATAGGACCGACCGACTATTCTTTTCATGTCTGCCTCTTTTCTTTTTCCCCAAATAAAGAGTGATAGAACTTAAGTTTACATTTAAGCATCGTCCTAAGAAACGTAATGTCCTGGGTCCAAGGTTTGGAAAGAAACTGTGGAACGAGGCTTTAACACTGTAGAACGCGTACTGTACTCAAAGCCATGTCAAGTGGTAATCGTGCGTTTCTGTACTTGCCACGTTTAATGTAGTAATGCTAGATCTGGATCTAGTGACCTAGCGCTCGAGCGTGATGGGGATCGTTGAATCTCTTCCGAGCAACAAGAAGTATCGATACTAATAACAGAATTATCAACAATACCAAGAACTGTTTAATGTTTAAGTAGTGACTGAATGTGGGTTAAGGAAAGAACACAGGAACTCGGAGATACGGCGGTTACAGATATGCATGTACTCGGTGCTAAAGTGATTACGGCTCTGCTCGTGACCATTCGTTTTGGAAGGCCTCACCACTGATCTGCGACGTCACAACCTGTGGGCTGTCACGTGACAACACGCAATTATTCTAAACTGTAAATACTGAAAGATTGCTTTCTGTGGCATTTTTTTTTGTCTCGAGAGTCGATCTTTTCCCTTTGCAAGCTCTTGTGTGACTAAAGTGGCCGATCCTTGATACACAGCTGCGATCGCAGGTTGGGCATATGTAGTCACCAGGCGCCGTTGCATTTTTACCCTTCTTTCTGCTTGTGTTGTGTGTGGATAAAAGATTGCTTTACCTTGTTAGTATCAATCAAGATAATTAACAATTTAATAATTGACAAATTGTGTATTTTTTTTTATTATTCGTGTATTTTCTACGAAAATAATTCTGCAGAGTTTTAACAGAATGAGTGTCGGAGAAATAGCTACTTAAACTTTTTACCAGACAGGTGGGAAGCGTGGTCGAGAGGCTAAGTGCGGCTTGAGCTTGGCTTGGCTTGGCTACCTAGAAGGGGGCTCGAGGTTCGACACCCGACTCGGGCAGAGTTGTGTTTACTGAGCGCCCAAAGGCAGCACGGGAAACCAACTCCTAGATACCCCCTCCCCCCCACTGGTCCACAAATGAGATTGGACCAAAGCGCTCTGAGCATGCTATAAGCATGGAAGTAGCGCTATATAAAAGCTATAATAATAAAAAAAGGGACAGAGTCACTTGATATAAGTTTTGTAAGTATTTTCACTTGACGTTATAGTGACTTTTAAAAGTGTTTTAAGCTAGCAAATATGTTGACATGGTTTAACTCGTAAATGACTTTAACTTTGAACTTTGATTCGCATCCTTTTTATTCCAAAAATAACCTTGAATTCATCCTATTTGCCAAGATATGTCAAAATATGTCAAAGGTCAAACCAAAAGCAAAAGAACAGAATGTAAGCACGCAATATATTGATGTCGTCACATCAACATCATGGCCGCCTCTTTCCCCAAACACTGTTTCCTCCAACCCTGATCCAACTCTACCCCCCCCACCCCCCACGATCTCGTAGCGTATGGCCTGTTGATCAGACAGCACCCTCCTTCCTCCCCCAGGCTTGATCAGCAATTGATCACAAAATATGAGTTTACAAACTCACGTTCAGCTCATTGCACGCCCCAATGATTCGACTAGATTGTGTCACGTCTGGCCATATGGGGCGCGAGCTTTGCTTTCCATTGCCTCTGATCTACGTATATAGTAATGTTAATATGAATAGTTACTCATGATTACAATGATACTATCATGTAAGACTATAGAATAACTTATAATTATTATTTTACATTTTGTTTAATGGTATGAGGCGTTTGGAATAATGTTAATTCCAATCCACGTGATTAATTGCAGACGACTATTTGATGACGGCTATTTTGTATTTTGGTACAGTAAGATTAGATGCTATATGAGCCATAAAATGTCTCCAAAAGTTATTCACTTATGCACTCTATTCAAAGTCAATGTGGTGTGGTCATTCCCATACTTGCTCTTTATCTTCTACTAGTTCTATATCTCTCACTTTCTCCATCTCTTTATTTATGTATGGCTCTCACTTGGAACTTTCTTGTTTTTACAAAGCTTATTTATGTCTGTCTGTCTGTCTGGTAAAAAGTGTGTACAGGTTATTTCTCTCGCACCTAATATTGGATCAAGATGAAATTTCACACAATTGTTTCTTTTACCTGACAACAGAAGAATTAATTTATAAAAAAATAACCAATTAGTTAACTATTGATAAATAATAATATTTTTTTTGCTATCTTAAACAAGGGAAAGAAATCGTACTTGATAGATGTGATGTTATAAGTTGAATAAGTCCCCTTGACTAAACATGAGACCTGAGAGAACATTTTTTATACATTTAAAAAACAATCAAGTAAACATTCACATTTTGCCCCTTCCCCTTTCAAAAATTCGCCCAGGAAAGTGATAGCATCACAGGAATTGGTAAAGCTAAATACTAAACAGAGACAATTAATAAAAAAAAAAAAAAAAAAAATTCCATCGCACACATTTATATGTCTAGGTCCCTAGGTAAATCATACATGTAATTACATTGCTGGTTCAAACTAATTGATACAATTACACCTTATATAAGCTTTTTTTTTTTTTTTCGTTTTTCTCTATTTGTTTGGGCTTTTCATCCTTTCGTCCACACTCTCTCTCTCTCTCTCTCTCTCTCTCTTTCTTTTTCTTTCTCGAATATTTTTAACACTCAATTTTTTTCTTATTTTAAATTTCTACAAACATCAATTGATTTTATTTTTCGACTTTGAAAAGTTAAGTTCTCGCCCTTGCTTCCCCAGTTCAGTCCCTTGTTCATTTAATGGTCCTATCAATGTAAACCTAAACGTGTAGTACAATATCGCTTTTATCGCTCTGATATATTGGTCCAATCTCTCACTGATCTATTGGTTCGTTATCTTCCTACTTCCTTGGTCCAATCTCTACATGATCTCTTGGTCCAATTTTTTGCTAATTTCTTTGTCCAATCTCTCTCTCTCTCTCTCTCTCTCTCTCTCTCTCTCTCTCCCTCTCTCTCTCTCTCTCTCTCTCTCTCTCTC
>JADKLZ010000003.1:55438421-55452577 GCA_021533235.1 Biomphalaria straminea
TTGTATCCACGTCTATCATTGTATCCACGTCTATCATTGTATCCACGACTATCATTGTATCCACGTGTCTGTATCATCAATATCAAATATTTGGGTATTTTAAGATGTTAAGTTTCACTTTCAGATCCTGCGATCTATGGGGCAGATGATGTTAAGGTCAACTGTTTCTTCAGCCAACAGTTAACGAGCAGGGTGTCGTGTGGCCAGCAAAACGAACAACCGCCTTTTCCTTTTCTGAGCGCAGCTGTGTATCAAAGATTGACTTCCTTAATCACACAAAAAGTTGCGAGGGGAAAAGATCTATTCTCGAAACTTAAAATGCCACAGAGAGCACTTTGTTTAAAATTCATAGTGCAAATCCTCCTAGTTCATAATCAGAAAATCAGAGTTTTGTATCAGTCCCTGCCTTTGCATTCATCGCTATCGCTAATCAATGTAACAGAAATGAAAGATCGACTCCAATATGATTCCAATATGATTTCATCTACTTTGATCACGTGGGAAGGGTGGGTGGAAGCAGTAAATAATTAGTCACTTACAGACGGCTTAAGTGTTAAATGAGGCTTGGCTAGACAAGATGAGAGAGCACTTAAACAGAGCGCTGACCTGGGCTTCCTTTGAGAAATTCCAGCCAACCAGATCGTCGACGTCAACGCCTTTTTTGAAATTAACGCTTCCAGTTTTTTTTATTTGTTTTTTTCCCCACAAATGATAACACTATAATTTTGTACTTAGGCATTTTTGCTAAATGGTGCAATGTATTGATTAAGGATTCTCTAAATCAGTCAGTCGATTGATCCTGACGACAAGCAAACAGATATTTGAAAAACTCAAGGAAATGAAAGTGAGAGCGAAATAATAATGGGAAAATTGTTTTAGATGTAAAGGAAAAAAGAAGGTAATGTTATTTCTGTGAGTGTGTGGTTGTGTCCTTCTGGGTGAGAGGCCGAAGAGTTAAATGAGCTTAATCTAAGTTTCTTGTTTCGCACTGGAATACTTTTTTTTTTATTAACGACTTTAGGGAGCAAGAGATGTTGAGAAAAAGATGTTGAGAGAAAAAGAGATTTTGATAGAAAAAGAGATGTTGAGACAAAAAGAGAGAGAAAGAGATGTTGAGAGAGAAAGAGAAAAAGAGAGTTTGAAACTTCCTATCCAAGTTGTATCAATAATGTGATATAATGATCTTATTAATATTAATAGTTGTTATTGTATAAAAAATAGAAAAGTTCCTCGTAAGCATCCATTAAAATTGGGACCCGTAATTTGTAAGGCCGGCCCTGCCACTAATATGAAGTCACATAAATCCGTTTTATTTTTCCACTAGAGTAAGTAGGAATAGCGAAGCTGGACATCATTACTTCCCCCTGTTGTCCAGTTTCCAGTTCTATGGTTGACATCTTCGTCAGAACGCCAAGTGGTCATTGTCCTTTAGGTCACTTTTTGTTGTCGACAACCGTGGACGTCAGAATTAGTAGTTTCCCACCCCTCTATCTTTTGTATCTCAGTACTCCCACATCTAAGTCTCTCTCTCTCTCTCTCTCTCACTCTCTCACTCTCTCTCTCTCTCTCTCTCACTCTCTCTCTCTCACTCTCTCTCTCTCTCTCTCACTCTCTCTCTCTCTCTCACTCTCTCTCTCTCTCACTCTCTCACTCTCTCCCTCTCTCTCTCACTCTCTCTCTCACTCTCTCTCTTTCACTCTCTCTCTCTCACTCTCTCTCTCTCACTCTCTCTCACTCTCTCTCTCTCTCTCTCTCACTCTATCTCTCTCTCTCAATCTCTCTCACTCTCTCACTCTCTTTCACTCTCTCTCTCACTCTCACTCTCTCTCTCTCACTCTCACTCTCTCTCTCTCTCTCTCACTCTCTCTCTCTCTCTCTCACTCTCTCTCTAGCTCCAGTTACTAAGTTCAAGAGTAGAAGAGTGAGTGATAGACGGACCTAGTTCTCTCTCCTTTGTTGTCATCCCTCAGCCAATGAGATAACTTGTCAGCGGGGAAACTGAAGACACTCCACGTACCGCTAACGACACAAATCAAAGCCCCAACATTGCCAATTTCTGTGGAGAGCGCGTGCCGACGTGGCCATATTACGAAACCATAAACTGGCCATTACAGGACTAAACCTCTTCACAGACTCTGTCATCCTTGGTGACTACAAACTCCACATTACGTGTGACATTGCCAGTTAGGCCTGTAATCAAACCGTCAGGGGCGTTTCTAGTAGACTTTTTCAAAACCTCTAATGAGGGAATGTGAAGTGGAAATCTGTTGTGAGTTCCCCTCTAACAAACAGTTTGTTAACTATATCATTGACTGCTTCTTTTAAGCGGGGCATTTAAAAGGCATGTAAAGTACTTTATTGCTGGTCTCATAATTACGTAACAAACTTATAGACGAAAGTGGGCAAATTTCGATTCAATTGCTTCATAAACATTGAGCTAAGCACAGCCTAGTCACCCGACATATTTGAAGCACTGTTTTAATCACTTAATAATTAGTCTCGACATCATTCTCATATGCCGAATCAAGTAAAAGCTGAGAGAAGAAGCAGGCCTATCTGCAACTGACCTAACCCACCCATGCCACGTAGGCGGCCGGCTTTTTAAAGCGAGGATTGGACTTTACAGTCATCTTCGAGTCCATAGGAAATGAGAAATGTGCTCATCTTCGACCACGAAGGAGGAGCTATATATATACATGTTCCTTGATTTTTGTCGTAGGGAAGATGTGACCCAGTTCATGTAACCTTATCTCTCTACATTTCCCCGTCAGCAGTTGTTCTTAGCAGAATATCAAGCGAGAGGCCAGTCCATAATTGTACGTTACCCAGTCACCTTTTCTTTAGACGATCCTTTCTTCGTACCTTGAAGTGGGGACTTTTGACAGTGAGTCGTGTCTTGAACCAGCTCAGCTTTCGTCTCTACACAGCATTGACGAGTTCTTAATTATCTATCTAGCCATAAAAGTTACTACCCAAAAAGATACACCCAAACAGAGTTTTATTGACAAAGAACAGCAATCCAGAACTACCTACAGCCCTACAGCAACAATAGGACATATTGATCAGAAGTAGAATTCGTAAAATTTCGTAGCTAATTAAAAAGACGATCGTGTTAATACTTGCAATCAGAATATTGATAAGAAATGGGCCTCAGACTGAGGGAGCGTGCAATAAGTTTCTGATGTTGGTCAAACACTGTTGTAATTTGGTTCAAATCTTCAAAGTCCAAACGCATCATGTGACTAGGTGATGACCTGCCCTAACGAGATATGTATCCTCCCGACAATCCATTGTGTAAATGTCACATGCGCCCACATTTATTTGACAGGTTACTGCTTTTCTGCAAGATTTTTGGACCAAAACGAAAATCAACGAACTAATTGACGAACTAATAGAGGAACTAATATTACTTTCTGAAAGCTCGTTTGAAACGTGTCAAACCAACAAAAATTAAAATATCTTTTTAAAAATCAAACCTTATCTAAGGGAAAACCTCAAAACCATTGTCATATTTCTTAAATTTACAGGAATAATCTCACTTTTCACTATATAAAAACTAAATTAATCAATAACGACTAATAAATTAAATAATTGGTAATTTTTTTAATTTATCAGCGTATTGTCATAGACTTTGAATTATAGTGCAAAATTTCATGTTGATCCGAGGATGGGAAGTGAAAAAAAAATTGTAAAAACATTAAATGGGGAATAACTCCATATATACAGCTACATCTCTCAATAAGTAGAATTTATTTCTCTTTGTCGATGCCAAACAAAAAAAGTTAATTAGAAACAATTAATTCCTTATTTGATTAATTGTTTGATATAGTCATGATTTGTTATGTGCAATAAATAATTGTGTAAAGTCTCAGTTTGATCCGAGAATGCGTGTGGGAGAATTTACATATATAGAAATTGTAACAGACCGAGTGAGCTAATATAAGCTTTGTAAATATACTTGTAGACAGGTTTCTCAAAATTGTTTACAAAAAATTATATTTTACTGATGATAATCAGATGTTTAGCTCCTATTTAGCAGACCAAGTTATTGTTTGACCTAGCTAGGGCAACCTGTTGTTTCTGTTGACATTTTTGGCGGGTTCATCAGCGACTAGTAACTGCATAATTACTCCTTTTCTAATGCATCTAAAAATCAATATTCATGAGTATGCTAATACAACCTTTTTAGTGAAACTAATTCTATTTGCATCTGCTATATAATACTATGTCCACACCAGATTATCACCAAGCAAATAAAAAGGGGGATTATTTGTCGATGTTATTGTTTAATAGATGTTTGACAATTGTATCTATCTATCTATCTATTCTATCTATCTATCTATCTATCTATCTATATATCTATATATCTATATATCTATATATCTATCTCTCTATCTATTTATCTATCTATCTATCTATCTATCTATTCTATCTATAAATCATATATATATATATATATATATATATCTATTTATCTATCCATCTATCTATCTATCTATCTATCTATAGGCTAGCCTACGGCCTGCGGCCATATCTAACCCATGCCACAACGCTGAAGACCCCTTTCAATTTGTGCCTTCCTCAATGAAGCCACAGAGTTTCGCTTCCATGCCACTTGATTATTTTTCAGAGGCCCATCATGTCTTCTGATGTATCAAACGTATTGTAAGGAGTACGTATGTATGTATGTCCCGAATATAAATCAAAATTGTTTGACCAATCTTGATAAAATTTGACGGGAAAGGCCGGAGTGAATGTTAAAATGTCCCTGTCACAACCGGCCTAAAAATAAAAAATAAAAATAACTAAATTATATCTCTATTTAAAAACTAAACTATTTGACAAATCGGGTAAACCCGTTTTTACGGAATTTTATATTAGCTATAAATAGGTCGGCGAAAACGGTAAACCCCATTTTATATTCTACTTTCATTTACGCGTGGAAAAAAAAGTGTTGAAGGAACATCTCGCCATGATAGATGTAGATCTATATGCAATGCACAAGTCCTGTGAGACACAAACTGAGGCTAAATTTCGGCCAGTATCATATATAAAATATTTTATAAAGACTAGTTAATATAAACGATGGTTAATGGACCTCATTCACCAATCGTAAACAAACAATATTTAGCCACGTGATTCTCTATATCTTCTTAACAAAATATTTCATCCATCGTGGCTGTCACGTGATACGTATTTTTCATTGTTTTATCAATATTATGACGTGGCTAAATGTGTTTATTTACGATTGGTCAATGAGGTCCATTGATGGACTGACTCTTTCTGACTAAAGTTAATTGTGCTTTGATTCACAAGTTGCAGGTTTTTAATGGTCAGCGTTATAAACGTGATGGTCACCAGTCGAGAGAGCAAGTTGCTTGACCAAACGGGCACGTCTTCCCTGGCTGCAAAGATTTATGGGCTGCTGAAATATTGGCACAGGAATTATCGGAGACCCCGTATTGCCCCAAGGGTGTCGTTGCAGATGGGAATGATAAACTCGGCAGAATTTAAAAGGTCGAACTCAGTGGGAAGGGAAAAGGAACGGGTTCAATGTCAGCCAATCGTAGCGCTGTTCGCGAGGAAGCCGATGCAAAGACGATCCCCAAATGATTGTTGATCCGAAAATTAATATTAAGACAAGGTCAATGTTATGTTGTGTTGCATTCTTTTGCTCATGTTTGAACGATGATATTTCTAGTTTCTTGTTGGTATGTTTTCGGGGGGGGGGGGATTAGTCATGAAGCGAGATATTATAAGAACTCGTTTAGATTAAAAGTTTTATTTTATAGAATTATATTTGAAACTGCTTAATCCGCTAAACCGAAAAAAAAATCAAATCATCTATTCGTATATTTTGCAACTGTGGTGCATTCTGGGAGAAGTATTTGGCAGAATGTTTCTGTACTGCCTTTAAGCACTCATCTAGCACAAACTCAGTTCGAGTCGAGATTCAAATTTGAGCTCACTTGTTAAGTAAGTTTTCTGTTATGAGTGTCCCCTGCTGAATAAGTCTGCAGTGTCATCTGCCTTCTGTTCGAGTTGTCTGTTGTTCGAGTTGTCTGCTGTGAGAGTTGTCTGCTGTGAGAGTTGTCTTCTGTTCGAGTCGTCTGCTGTGAGAGTTATACGTTCACATTTTCTGCTGTAAATATTTTGTGTGTGTGTGTGTGTATGTCTTCTGGTGACCATGTATGCTGTGTTTTTTTTTCTTTATATGAATGTTAATTTTAATATTTTAATTTGGCTTTTTATTTAGTTAAAAAAAAAGTTTAGATGTATATCGAGACCAAGTTGACAAGGACTAAAAACACGTATTAGTAAAGTAAAGTGTCCCCTTCAGACCTTGCGACCTATGGGGCAGATGATGTTAAGGTCATCTGTTTCTTTGGCCAGCGGTTAACGAGCAGGGTTTTATGTGGCCAGCACAACGACCAACCGCCTTTACTTTCCCCAAGTCAGGTACCCATTAGAGTTGGGTGGACTCAGGGGCGCCCTAAATATCCCGAAATTCAAAATCCCAGTCTTTACAGGGATTCGAACCATGGACCTCAGGTTCGGAAGCCAAGCGCTTAACCACTCGACCACCACGCCACCCAAAACACGTATAGTTGACCAGAGACTCAAATTAAAACCAAACACCGAGGAGAGGGTATTTAAATAATTAACTTAAGTGGCTGGTCCGGAGACGTCTTACTGAATCAATGACATTTACCAGCAGTGTAGTGAGTACTGAAGGTCTGGGGTCGAAAAGGAGGGAGATCTGTCTGGAAGGAAGTTTCTTTTTTTTTTTTTGGGGGGGGGAGAGTACAAATGTGGGAGTAAGTATTTGAATTGGTAATTGCCTAAAAGCTAAGGGGGGGGGGGTATTTTCAAGGGAGAGAGGGGGATAACTCCCGGGGAACCTAAATAAGAGGGCGTTAGTAATTTGATTTGAGATTGTCTACCCATTGAGTGTCTCTGCCTCGCTTTACATCAAAATGTTTGAAATTCAAGAAAACTTTTTTTTTTTAACGTTGCCAACGTTGTCTCCACCAGAATGTGGTAAATAATTACGGACAGAAAGAGTTAAATTTTCGACAAAACAAAAAATACAGGCGAAAATGATACTACAGAAAGGTTTTTGTTTCGGAGTTGAGTAGAAAGAAAAGTTTTTAATTTCCGTTAGAACAGTGGTGGGGGTAGCAGTGATCATTATGTGACCTGACTCAATCATTTGTTTTACACTGTTTGAATCGTACAGTCATAAACCTACAGGTTACTGAGCCAGGCGGAAGATAGATAAACAAAATTTTGATAAAATAATGGATCCAGGAGTGGACAGACTTATCCTTCGTACAGTGGCGTAGCTAGGGTGGAAGGAGGAGGGGGAGAATTTGAAAATCCCCCGGGCCCCAACTTGATGTGGGCCCTCAAATGATAGTTTTTTTACATTGAAAATTAGATAATAAGCAACTGCAGAGGCCCCCAAAGAGGTCAAGCCCTTCGGGCCCCCAAACGATGGGAAATTCCTAGCTACGATCTGCCTTCGCATGATTCTTTAGAAAGTAAAGAACCGAGGTATATGTAGTGAAGTTATGAGAGAGTAAACAGGGGTGCACCACCGCATCCCTTCTCTGCAAATGTGGTTATGAGGAAAAGTCAAGACAAGAATTTAAAAAATTCTTTAAAAGTATAAGCTTTGTGAACCTTGAAGAAGCTCAATTCTTAAGGAGTTTATTCAATCCCAAATACTTCTAGTTATTCGCTGTATTCAAACTATAAAAAAAAAATAATGATCCCTGCCAATGATAGAACGGACGTTCTGATCTAATAAATGTTGCTTCTCGGTCAGGAACTTATGTTGGCAGACGATAAACTATCGACATTAATTCTGTTACTTGGGATCAATAATCTCTTGCCAATTTTTTTTTCTATTTTTTTTTCCGAGGGGGTAGCATTCACTTCCAGGAAGCTGATTGGTTGCTTGATGAACACGTGACGACTCTTCTCCCCAATAATAAGAGTCTATTTCCGGTGCGAAGTTTGGAGGGTATGTACTGAAAAGTAATTTTTCAAGTACAGAAAAAAAAAAGCTAGTAGAAGATTTAAAGGATTTTTTACCGGTTAATCTTGAAGGTCAAACAGGTTGTGGGAAATCTATGTTGATCCTTCATTAAGAAAGAAGATCTATTGGTATATATTGAAGGTCAAAAAAGATTGTGTGAAATGGTGACAGGTCCTAATTAAGACAACTTTCTCAAAGATAAACTATATGCAAAGAAAAAGAGTATGATAAAATAGGTGATAAACGGGAAAATATGTTTTTTTAATCCCTAAAATTACCAGATTCGACAAAAATTAACAGACCTTCTCCCCCCCCCACACACACACAGGCATAAACTGGCTTGCTTAGAGTCTGGTAACAGAGTAGAAACATAGATGGCTGCCTGGCACGGGCGGACTGGCTATATGGGCATTCGGGCAAATGCCCGGTGGGCCGATACCCTAATGGGCCGTTAGGGTTACCTAAAGGGTCTCATGAATGCCATTTGGTTACATATTGAATTGTTAAAGGTTTTGATTATAGTCCCTTAACAAAGTGGCCCTCTGAGCGTCATGTTTAAAAAGACTCAATATTGTAGGTCCTAATACTAATTTCTTTTAGCACATTTTCTGAAATAATGTAGCCTAATAGTCTATATCCGTAGACAGTGCTATTGTAGGCTTCTTCGTTTTCAGGCCTACATACTTAGCTATGAAAAAGCAACATAAGGGCTAGATTTCTTATAAAAATATGGTTGTGGTATCGATGATTCATACGTTAAACTCGTGGTTGTGGTATCGATGTTTCATAAAGATTTTCTGGACAGGTAAGCCTATAATTGGAGGCCCAATGTATTATATGCAATTTATGGGCCGAAGTGTTATAGAAATGCCTGGGCCGATTTTGACGCCCAGTCCGCCCCTGCTGCCTGGTCATGCGGTCTGCGCCCTAGGTTGTACTCTTCAAGGTTGCAGTTTTGTACCAGGGAAGCGTTGTCGAGAGGCTAAGTGCGCTAGAACTTGGCTTGGCTTGGCTACCCAGAAGGGCGCCCGAGGTTCGACACCCGACTCGGGCAGAGTTTTGTTTACTGAGCGCATAAAGGCAGCACGGAAAACCAACTCCTACATACCCCCCACTGGTTCACAAATGATATTGGACCAAAGCTTTCTGAGCATGCTTTAAACATGAAAGTAGCGCTATATAAAAGCTATACTAATAATAACATCACCACGACGTCCTGCAGGAGGTTTCAGCTAGGATGTAAGCATCTTCAGTTCTGATGGAACATCCGAAATAATTCACAACAAAATTTACAAATAGGATGTCGCCAGTACTGAATCAACGGTGAGAGGACTGAAGTTCTATGCTCCACTGAATGTCTGACTTGTCGCTGATTTAACGTTTGCAGATCAATCTATTACAAAAATTATTGTTTTAAATGTGTTTTAGTTTTGACTTTCATCTTGTTTTATCTTATGAAATACAGATTTTACTTCGAAAAAGAAAACGATTATGTCATACGCTTGCTTCTAAGTCAATCTAGTCATGCATGTTAACCAATGACTTGAATTCTGCAAAGTCATTGATATTCCTTGCTGACTCAGGCAATCCTATTCCAGTAGCATTCACCACCTACCCAACTTCTTGTTTGTTTATAAAATTTTTTTTCGAAAATATTTCTAACAATTTTTTTAAAAATTTTAGGGTCAATGTGTATTAATGACGAAAAATAAATCTCAACCCATTGGCCACATCGCGAAAACATAGGTTCGACCGTTATATAGATTTTAAAATGTAAAATTAATTTTGGCTTTAAATTTCTAAAAAGGGAATTCCCGCTCTCGTGAATAAACATACAAACACACACACACACATACACGAACGTTTCCGAAATAAGCTCCGGAAACAAATCATTCAACCGAGCGAGGCGAGGGTCACCTGGTACTGGGAGTTCACTTACGTGAGGAGTGGTTCTGTGAGTATTGTTTGATATCCCCAGTTTCGTACCTACTGTTGGGAAGCGCGATACTCTACTACCTCACAGGGGACGGGCTAGTTAGAGCCTAGCTCGTGGACGCCAGCCGGCCCACCCGATGCTGCCCGCGAAGGCCGAACCAGTTAGGCCAGCTCTTGCCCAAAAAGGAGACCCGTGAATCAGCCGAGTCCCAGGAGAACCCGACCAACCCTCGAGTTGGTGTCCAGCGCTATCCGCTTTTCGGAGATCCCGTTGGGTCTCTTACTCACCGGGGCCCCACAGGGGGGGGGGGCTGGACATAACCCCTTTAGTTTGACTTTTACACTTGCCGACTGCTCATTCATCAGTGGCAAGCAACCAGTTCCTATTGGCCACCCCTCTTAGGAGCGGGGTGTTCACGCGGCAACCACGACGAGGTTGGAGCTGGAAACTGCCGCGGTCACCTGGTACTTGATATTTATGAAAACGTTGCTGCTAATAACATGCAGGATGTTTCTCTTTCAGACCTTGCTATCCATGGGGCAGAATCATTTTCCAGTTAATGAGGAGTGATATAGCCAACTCCTTTAATATTTCCCTTGGATTCGAACTGAAGATCTTTTGTTTCGGAATCGAATTCCTTCACCACTAGGCCAACACCTCCTCAACCACGAGTCAGAAAGAGTTGACTTTTTATATATTTGAACTTATGGGGAAAAAAATGTTCCTAGACTTTTGCTCTCACATGCTTAGGAAGTCCAAGAAATGTCAGACCAAATTTGAAATTTAATATAACAGGGCCATCTGGGCGGATAAAATTACATGCTTCCAATATATTGATCTATGCCAGGGTCACTGGTGAGATGTTCACAGCGGGAACGATGCAGGGGTTCAAGATAATGGAGATGTAATATAACAAGATCGGTGTTAAGTTATTGATAACTGTTGATAATGTCTCTGCTGTCGATAATGTCTCTGTTGTTCATAATATCTCAGCTGTTAATGTTATTCGACTGTCAAACCTCCTTATATCGAATATGATTTGTTTTATTTACATGCTAGAAAGACTACAAATCTAATAGTTTACAGTTAGTGTAATACATTTTAGTTCTAATTAGTGCAAAAAGCAGATGTTGTGTTTGTGTTGTCTGCCTGTTTAGTATCTTTTACGTTTTATCTCGAAAATAAATTTGAAAATACGATTTTAGCATCACTTTAACTGTTTTCAAAATGTTTAGAACTGCTACTTATGGTCATCCTATAGGGTGCCTGTTTTTATTTTTTTATTAACATTAGTTTCCAGAATCACTCTACTCAATACTTATGTCTAAAGGCCCTCTGGACAGTATGGATCGTACGTCCTATACTCTACTACAGTGATGCCCAAACTACGGCCCGCGGGCCATATCCGGCCCGCGACGTGGTTCCATCCGGCCCGCAAAAACATCGGCACAAAGTGAAGAACATTTTTTAATAGGTTGAAAAATGTATTTTTTATACGTTAGGACTTAATTGAGCAGACAAAACTTTCAGTAATAAAACGAATGAAACCCATCTAATTACGTGTCTAAGTAGGTCAAATAGTTCGGGTTTCTAATAAAACTATTTAAAATAGTTTATACTCTATTTCATTTTTTTTATCTAATCGATGATGTGGCCCGCGACACGATTATCGGAAATTAAAATGGCCCGCCGGCCGAAAAAGGTTGGGCATCATTGCTATACTAGAATCAAAATAAAAACTGATGTCTGACCACATGGGGAGATCCAAAAACGAGAGTTAATCGTTTCTTGAACGAGATTTTGACTTCTACGTGAAGCATGAAAAGTAAGTGTTCTTAATGAAAACATGTCACAGTGATTCTCAAACAATGCTGTCATATCATCAATCCATCTCAGTGGCGCTACAGCCCATGGAGGGCTCTGGCCTGCTTACACATAATTCCATTCATATCTCTCCTGGACCTTTCGTCCCCACGCCCTAACCCCAATCTGTTGCAGATTTGCTTCCACGTCACCAATCCATCGCATTCGGGGTCTGCCTTTGGGTCGCCTGCATTTTGGTTTTTGCCTGTATACGATGCTGTGACAATATACGAACATTTTCGACAATGCTAAGGACGCTATTTTAAATTTTCTGTTTTGCAAACTTAATGCTAATAAAATTAGTTATGCGCTATAAAAAAAAAGAGCTACAAAAAATGATTTAACATTGCTACACTACATGACAGGGATCAAGCAGAAAAAACTAGATCTAAGTCCAAACCGTCGTACAAACTTAGATGATTATTAATTTTGAAAAGGCTATAGTCGAGTCTTTTTCCGCAATATCAAGTTATCCATCTGAAATCCTAACACCAACCGACTTTATTTACATAAATAATCTCTAACCCAACAAGGTCGTGACGTCACTTAATGTTGCGTTCAAAGTCTGTCCACTCTGGTGAGTCTCTATCGAAACTAATAAAACAAAGTGTCCAACAATTATTCTGTTCACCATATGCACTAAAAAAAAAAGGCTTGCTATTTGAGGATTTCATTCCATTTTATGAAAATCTTACAATCAACATAGTTTGAGCTGGTTAGAAATAGAATCACTTTGATTTTCATCTAACATGAAAGAGTTGGCAATGGCGGGGTATGAAAAAAAAATTGAGACAAGTATAGCCCAGTAATGTCTCAACTCCCTTGATCTGATACATGATAACCAAGACTAGACTAATAATTAACTCATTACTTCCTAGAAATTATTTTAGCTTCTTGTTAATTAATACTAATAATATTCTACCTCCTTTTTTTTTCATTTGTCGTTTTTTTTTTCCACACGCTATTTTCTTATCTTTCTGTAAATCCTATTCTTATCTTATTATTTTTCTTATTTTTATCTTTCTCTTAATATTTATTTTTTTTTTACATTTTCCTCAAGCTTTACATTCTCTTATGGCTCTCTCTTATTGCTTATATATCTCAATGTCATGTTCTTTTTTTTTTGTCTTTAGTTCTCTGGTTCTTTATCTCTTAGATCAAAATGATTAATTATGATTTTTTTGTTTTGGGGTAGTAAAGAAACGTTTTGATTTTATCATCTAGCTTATTTACTTTTAAGATTTAAACCGTTACTTTTAGGATTGCTTTATATATCTTCTTTCAACAATTGTCATTAATGTTAAGCTGTCTTGAACTAGAGCCATGGGCTATGGACATTAACAAAAGACTTTTTAAAAATTGTTTGGACGACAGATGTTTCTCTTTTCAGACCTTGCATTTTATATATGTTAATGTCATCTGTTTCTTTGATCAACGGTTAATGAACAGGATCCTTACTTTCCCCAACTAAATTCAGGTAAAGTCAAGTTGGGTGGACTCAGGGACGCCTTAAACGTACGAAATTTGAAATCCAAGACTTCACCGAGATTCGAACTCAGGACCCCAGGTTCAGAGACCAGCTCTTAACCAATCGGATATAAATATGCCCCCGATCAAAACCTTAAAAACATGCATTCATTAGAAGCGTGTATATTTATTATTAGGTCTAAATCTTTGAACTTATTACTTTAGTTTCTCCCTCGCCTTTTGGACACTTAGACGTCAGGCTGTCATCGCAGTTACGAATTAGATTTCTGGTCTCCTCCCATCTGGTATCTACTGCGTGCTACACGTATTACATAACGTTACATAAAGCAAAGTCTCATTTCTGTCTTTGGAGAGTGTTTCTTTTAGTCTAAGGACATATTTCTTCATCAAATTGCAATAATACGTATACATGTATTGCTGCCTTGTCAAACTTAAGACACACACATTCTTTAGAAAAATGTCGATACATTTAGTTAGCATGTGTGGACCAAGACACTTGAATAGCAGTGACGTAGACACGATATTTTGATTTTTGTGTGCTTTCAAGTAGTATGTAATAATAATAATAATAATAATAATCTTTATTGTCCGTGAGGAAATTTGTTTTACAATTTGTAGTTACGTCTTACTGTATAGGCCTGTTCTATTGGTGCTTACACAAAAAAATCGTAAGAGATCCAAAATTAGTATATAAGTATATTAGTATATTAGTATATATACGATGCGTGAGATGTCTAATTATAGACTGCACGTGCAGCGGGATATAATTTATGACAGACATTGCACGAACATGGAATATCAAATGAGAGAAGTTGTATATCACGC
>JADKLZ010000003.1:55458649-55470255 GCA_021533235.1 Biomphalaria straminea
AAAGGAACTTCTGTGTGACTGGTGCCTTGTGACAGAGTGGTCAAGCTTTGTCTTCCAAGCCGAAGAGCCTCAGGATTGTATAGTGGTGAAAACTGGGATATTGGACATCTAAAATTTTGGACGCCTCTAGAGGCTGCCTTAGCTGTGCGCAGGCAATTCTGAACTAATCCAGACCACGAATATTTGTACGATGGTCTGACGTTTTTAAAAGATTCTCTTGATCGATGTTCCACGCGCTAAGGTCGCTCCACTCGCCTCCATCCTAATGGGCACCAGAAATACGTTGGGATTATTAGTTTGGAAATGTGTACAGGGAATATGACACACTTGTTAACAGTCAGCAATAAAAACAGCTTCCCTTCATACATCGCTTGGTCTTCATTTTTACAAAGCTTATTATGAACTCGGAGGCGCGGTGGCTGAGCAGTACAGCGCTTGGCTTCTATCGGGAGTCCCGGGTTCGAATCGTGGTGAAGGCTGGGATTTTTATTTCGGGATCTTCGGGCGCCTCTGAGTCCACCCAGCTCTAATGGTTACCTGACATTAGTTAGGGAAAAGTAAAGGCGGTTGGTCGTTGTGCTGGCCACATGACACCCTCGTTAACCGTAGGCCACAGAATCAGATGACATTTACATTATCTGCCCTATAGACTACATGGTCTGAAAGGGGAACTTTACTTTTTTTTTACTTACTATTATAAACTCACTCTGTCTGTCTGGTAAAAAAGTTTGTACATGTTATTTCCCCAACACCCATTCTCGGATCAAGTTGAAACATCACACAACTTATTCATTGACATAGATATGACGTGAATCCATAAAAACATTAAACAAACAACTAGATAATATATTACTGAAAATTAATTATTTTTGTTAACAGTAACAAGGGAAACTAATACTTCAGTAGTCACATATTTTGCTAGATTATTGGGTTTAGTCCCCTTAAATAATTGCTAACGAATTCTCCGATCAAATTGATTCATGAAACAATCATTTATTATATCTAACAAAACATCATCAAAAAAAAAAAGAGATTCTATTAGTCAATTAATTATTAGTTATGAATTATTTACTTTGATATCGAATAAGGGAAATAACTTGTACATTATTGGTAGATATAGTTTCATAAACGACGTTTCTCCCTTTCCGGTGAGCTTATTTAAGAATGTTTAATAGTTTACTTCTTTTCAATTTCAGATCAAATAAATTATATATGTTCCTCCAAAAATATTTGACAATAAATAGATAAGCCAAATAAATGTGTATTATTTGCTAGATACTTTATACCCAAACGCACGCACAGACATTTAAAAATTGTCATTACTATAGTGGTTTTTGTACCTGGCTTGATAGACCCCCTGGGAACAACTGATTTGTCTGCATTAGATAGGGAAAAATATTTAGATCGAAACTGGGTTTGAGTTCTCATGATTGAAACTTATTACTCATTAACATTAACGTTGGATAGTATTCAATGAAGTCTGGAAAGGAACCACTATTTACCAGTGGTGTATACTGTTTCATATGCATGACTCCATAAAGTTCTATAAATAGCTTGCAATGGTGTGATCGATCAATAACCAGATCAATGGAAGTTTAAAAGAAAGGTAAAAAAATGAAGTTTGCCAAAGGACCATCTAGACGTACAAAGAGACGGACAGACAAATAGACAGACAATATTTAAATACAAACCGTGTAGCCTTGCCATCAATTATTCTCGTCTGCCAAAGTATCCAGCAAGTTGGGCCAGCAAATAGATCTCTAAGTGGATCTCCTGCCTTGTGCACTGGTCCAGACTTCTGCCTGGTCTATCTCTCTTCATCTTGACCACTCAAATTGCTCTACTCAGACTGCGTCTCACGCTCTTAACGGAAGACGTTTTTTTTTTTAAATCTTGAATTGTGATTCTCAAACATTTTTTTTTTCTGAATCAATTTTGTTGAGAATTTTTTTAAAAGTATTTTTCATATGTCTCTATCTTCACCTATCTCTTAGTCTCTTGTACTTTTGGGGCTTCACACAAGATCTGTTTACCATCTTTCTCCATTCCTCTCTGTCTTTTGCCTTGGATAGAATTTGTTTCAATGACAGGCAGGGCCGGTCTTAGGCCACTGCAACCAATGCGGTCGCACTGGGCCCCGCGCTTTCATAGGCCCCGCGCTAATTCAGGGTGTAATTATTAAATTCTAAAATATATACGAACAACTCCTGGAAACGTCCTGAATTTATTAAAATCTCCTGAAAACTCTTTAAAATCTCCAGAAAAAAATAATAAATTGTCATTTGTGGGTGTCATTCATTGCGAAAAACGCCAACCCAACGAGCGATAAAAGACAAAAAGGCATTGTCAGCTTTCATGTAATAAAATGTAATAATCGGAAGAATTTATAAATTAATCGGAAGTCCTAATACTTTATTTACTTTTATCGTCACTGGCATATAATATGCCATTGGTTACAAGGTTTGTGAAGTACAGACCGCAATTTTAAACATAGTAAAGTCGATTTTTTTTCTTATACAAAATCTTAATTTTCACTTATTATCCTTATTTCCACACAGACTATTCCCCGCACAATCAGTTTCGCATAGGGCCCCGCAATTGCTAGGACCGGCCCTGGCACTGACAGGCCTGTCACCTGTCAATGGGTTAACTTTTGTAGGGGATTAGTTTATAGGGTTTATTAGTTTGTACATAAGTATTGAACATTACATTGCATTGACGTCACAAGACAAACTAATGACGTTATAGAATATGATACACAAGAAGAGAAGGTTTTGGCAGGATGCGTCGTTTAGTGAACTGCTAGGACATAATGACGGATTTACAGACCCATGAAGATCATCCGATCTTGCAAAGAATATCAAAATTATTTTGTCTTTGGATGCAGGGCCGGAGAAAGGCATAGGCAAATTAGGCTACCGCCTAGGGCTTCCGATTGGTGGGGGCCTTGAAGGGGCTCAAAGAATATTTTAGTTTAAGAGACAAAATTGCGAGACATGGATCAAATCTCAAACATGGCAGAACTCTGTGGATCTGTGTCTGCTAGCCTCGTTCTCAACATGTCTACTAACCTAGCTCTATACTATGTTTCAAGGTTTAGATCTACTCGTTTGATTATATAAGTTCGAAGACAAATGTTTCTTCCTTTTGGGGATATTGCTAGTCTGGCGAGCACGAATCATCCATGAAACAAATTCGTACGATCGACGCTATGTTATAAAATATATTTGTTTATTTAAATATAGCCTACATATAGGACGGTTTATCAGGGCCGGTCCTAACAATTGCTGGGCCCTATGAAAAAATGATTGCGCAGGGCCTAGTCTGTGGGGGAATAAGGATAATAAGTGAAAATTAAAATTTGTATCAGCCTTGTATCAGAAAAAAATTCGACTTTGAATTGTATTTATTCTTTACTAAGTACAAAATTGCGATCAAAATAACCTTATTTCATGAACCTAGCAACCTATGACATATTTATATACCAGTGACTATAAAAGTAGATAAAGTATTGAAACTTCCGATTAAGGTGACAATTCGCCCGATTATTACATTTTACACATAGAATTAGCGCGGGGCCTATGAAAGCGCGGGGCCCACAAAGGGTGCAGTGGCCTAAGACCGGCCCTGCGGTTTATAATTCAGTGCGTATATTTTGCGTCAATTTTGTGTTTTTCTATTTCATTTGGGGCCACCATATTCATTTCGCCTAGCATACTTCTTCAATAACCTAAGGCCAAACATGTTGGATGTGTTTGGACTCGCGATTTGAATAAATATTTAGTATCAAGTAATCAAACATAAACACATTCAATTCGGACACTAAATGATATATCAAGATATGAAACAAAACGAAAATCCAGAGATTCCAACTTAAAACAATTGTTTGGGCATCAAAGCGCTCTAACATTCTGACCCATTACTCTCTAGCAAAAATAAAATCGTTTACCTAACCAAGAGGAGCCGCGCTTCTAAATTAATGACGTCATCTGGACCGAAAATATCTCAACTAATGACGTCATCAAAATTGTGAAATCAGGCGTAACGTTATTACAAAGCAAGCAAGGATATTGTTAATAACAAACACAAACAAAATGCTGTGTTTTAAAAGTCCACCCCGACCCAGTTTTTTTTTTTTTTTGTTAATAAAGTCTCCAGACAAGAAAGTGTATGAACTAGCAAACCCAAGATACGGCCTGACTGACTAACTGCGTGACTTTTCAGGGGAAACCACTCACCAGAAAAAAAAAATGTTTACGCCTGTTTGAAAAGATGGGAGAGGTTTTATATTCCAAGATTGTCATAAACCGGTAGTTCGTTCTGCTTTCCGTCTATCCCCCCCCCCCCATTCCAAAAAAAAAAATTATCACCTCACCCCAGCCTTATCCTAGTCTATCCCGCAGAGGCTGTGTTTACTATTCGTGTGTGTTCTGTTTTGTAATCCAATTGGAAATGGGGAATTGGATTTTGGAGCAGGGGCGCAGACTGTAATGATAGTCTAAAAATAAAAAGTGTAGCAGGAGGGGAAAACTCATTTCCGGTTTGATTGCATTGGCAGACGATCATCGAGTCAATAGTCACGTGGTGTGCATATACCTGCTGTTTTCGACTTCTGTCGAGTGTCAATGTGTGAGCTAAATTGTCAACTTTCCGATTGGGCAGGTTCTGTCGCTAGACCTTGTTGTTATTTTGTGAGTCACTCAGAGTGGAGTAGTACTTATTTTGACTGTTATTTATTTGTTTTTAAAAGCCTAATGCCTTTTGCACGACCATTTTAAGAAAGCTTTTATCAACGATAAATTAGCGAACTAATTACTCCTTATGTCCCCCAGAGAGCCCTACGCTCAATGGACTCAACGCTTTTAGTGGTGCCACGTTTTTCCCTCAAAAGCTACGGTCAGCGGGCTTTTTCAGTTCACGGACCAAAGGTTTGGAACTCACTCCCCATTGATCTAAGACAGACAACTTGCTACACCACTTTTAAGAAGAACATTAAGGCTTATTTGTTTAAAACTTTTTTAGATTAGTTTGTCATTTTATATGTTAGTGTTTGTAATGTTTTTACAGCGCCTTGAGCCTACATTTTGTTTGTTAACAGCGCTTTATAAATAAAATTATTATTATTATCAACTCACTCTGTATGCCTACTACGTGCGTTCTCGGATCAAGTTAAACCTTTACACAATTATTTGGTCTACCAAACAAAATATGGATCGATTTTTTTTTTTAAATCTTTATTAATTATCGACGATAAACTATTTTGTTTTGGTAACGAAAAAGGGAAATAAAT
This sequence comes from Biomphalaria straminea, assembly GCA_021533235.1. Classification (NCBI taxonomy): domain Eukaryota; kingdom Metazoa; phylum Mollusca; class Gastropoda; family Planorbidae; genus Biomphalaria; species Biomphalaria straminea. Next base: position 55,463,940 of record JADKLZ010000003.1, read on the forward strand.
ACAACTTATTCATAGATGTGGCGGTATATGTGGAGTTATTCCTCTTATTACATTTTGTTTCCGTTGTTTCTTCTACTTCCCTTGTGATATAAGCTGAATCGTTACACAATTACACAGTAGTGGATGACAACACATGAATCCATAGAAACAAAAAAACAAATCTTTTAATCAATTAGTAAAAAGTAAAAAAGTAAAGTTCCCCTTTCAGACCTTGTGGTCTATAGGGCAGATGATGTAAAGGTCATCTGATTCTGTGGCCTACGGTTAACGAGGGTGTCATGGGGCCAGCACAACGACCAACCGCCTTTACTTTTCCCCAACTAATGTCAGGTACCAATTAGAGCTGGGTGGACTCAAGGGCGCCCGAAAATCCCGAAATAAAAATCCCAGTCTTCACCAGGATTCGAACCCGGGACCTCCAGTACGGAGGCCAAGCGCTTTACCGCCCAGCCACCACGCCCTCTAATCAATTAGTAGTAAATAATTAATTTAGTTTGATATAGAAAAGGGAGCTTATTCCTGTAGTATTGAGATATATGGCAGTAATTTCCCTGAGATAAGCTTTGTTTTCAAGAAAGATTTTTAAATATTTTTCTTGTCTTACTAATGGGTTCCACATTTCTTCAATATATCTCTGATGGAGCATTCAACCTATGTTTAAAAATAAAATTCTTGAGCCACATTACTGACTCGTCTCTTTCAGGTTACTTGTGAACATGGGCGTCGGAGGGTAAAACTTTGGAATGAGTTACATTTCTCAGTGTGAGTAGACGTGAACTACCTATATAGGCTATTTAGATTATCATCATCTTGCGTAAATTCGTATAGGAAAAGTCTCAATTTCTGAGCGCATGCTCTTCTCGTTTAGTTCTTTTGTTCATTTACTTTTAGCCTGTAATGAGACGAACTTGTGAGATCTCTACTTTCACTTTACCCGTGTTTGCACTGGGAGGTAGAAACGACGCTACGGCCATCATGACAGTCTACAGTCACTACACAGACATAGCGAGAGGATCAGGGAGCTGATGGCAGAAGAGATGTTTGTTTTAAACACCACGTCAGAATGTGGAGATATTTTTCAGTCTTTAATGAAGTCTACCCTATAAACCAGTTTTATTTTGATTAAACGAATCTTTATCTACTCAATTGTCTCAATCCTCACATATCCCGGCAATGGCTACTGACAGGCCCATTAATTCTATTTAAAAAAATCACAACTTGACGATAATAGTCGAAACTAAAGAAATTGTGCAATCTTAAATAAAGTCTACCACTTAAGCTTGTTTTATTTGGATTAAAAGAGTCAAGCATCAAACATCCTGTTAATGGCAACAGGCTAATTTATAAAACGAAATTCTAGACTAATCCACAACTTGACAATAATAGCCAAGTCCACACCAGTTTTAGAAACAGTTGCATGTCGCGATATCTACTGCAGCAGATTGAAGTGCTGGGTCAACTCTGAGGCTCTCATTAACTTGAATGATTCTCTCTCCTCTCTCTCACTCCCTCTTTATCTTTCTCTCTCGCTCTTCGGACGTCATTCATTATTCAACACAGAGCAACTCTGCAAATCTACACCATAAAACCGAGAACTGCACCTCCTGTCATTCAGCCACGTAACTAAGCTTTCGTAATTTCGAAGTAAAAAACGTTATTTGGCGTGGATTACTTGATGTGATGAATCCTTTCACGAAGTACAAATCTGGCCCAGACAATATAATAATAATAATATTGATAAATAAGAAAAGAGTGAAAGGAAATCCAATCCAAGCTCCTGTATTTTGATTCATATATCAGTAAACATTGGCCATCTTGTCGGTGTGAAAGATTCATGGGACGTAATCGACGTCAATTTCCTGTTTTTTTATTACCTCCCCTGTGACAGATGTTTGCTTTAATTTTTTTTTTTCAAATTGTAGGAATATGTAGGAAAAGCAAGGGCACGACTTGTATTTGAATTGAATTTAACAGATTATCTCCCTTAAATAAACCGTTAGAAAGTTTAAGGTTTAATCTGGAATGTAATGGTTGATCTTTGTTAAATAATAATTGGCTGGGAAAGAAGAAAGAGAAACCTATAAGAAAACAGCTTGATTTTGGGCCCTTGTTTCATGTGAGAAATGTATGACCTTTGATCTTCATGACCTTTGATCTTCATGACCTTTGATCTTCATGATTTTTTTTATCTTCATGACCTTTGATCTTCATGACCTTTGATCTTCATGACCTTTAACCATTGATTTCCCTAAGTGAAGAGCAATAGATATGTGAAGATGTCTTGCATTATTTTTAAGATGTAGACAGGCTCAGAAGACGAAAAGAAAAACTTAAAAAGACCCCCCCCCCGGGCCAGTCGGACAATCGCTTTGTCTGCGTGAGTTGAGGGAAAATATACAGGTCACATCTGGGTTTGCATTGTCATGTAAAACACTACAGCCATCCTTCACTTAATCTATGAAATTGAAGACATTAGTAGTAATAAAATGTCTTGCATTAGGTTGAGAAGTGAGTGGTGCCCCTTCTTCTTCTTCTTCCTCGTTCTCACTTTACATGTCGGAGGGTTCAGATAAGAAACCCTACATCTGAAATGAACCGTGCAGTGGTTTTCAGATCAGGCAGTTCTCCGTATAGTTTTTATTCTATATTAGTTTTTTTCGGGCCAGAGTCTTGTTTGGGCTTATGGTGTAGTATGCAGCTTTGAAAATATTGAAACCTACCTGTTTACCTGCATAATTTAGCAAATAGATGACCCATGGGTTGACCCAATGGGTTGCATCCGAGTTTAGTTGAAAACACAAACATTTTGTGCAATCTTTATTTTTTAATGATTAATGTGTTGAAGTTTTTGGTCTATCATAGTCTACAGGTATTCGACTTTCGTAGATTATATTTTTTATTTGCCTTTACGTTTTTGTTGTTAATTTTTTTTTATTTAATCACGATCATTTCTTTCTTTCTTTCAGATGTTGTCTGATTGGCGTGACATGTACCAGGATGGACGAGATAAACTTCCGAAGATCTAAACACCAAACAACTGTTTTAGCAACATTTATCTAAAACAAAATCTTTATGGATTTTTTTTTATTACAGATGGTAAACAAAATTAAAAATATAATATTCGAAAGTATTATACTACTTTATTTCCCTAATATTGACTTAGTTGAAATAAGTTTTTATTTCCAGATCTTAGTAGGCTGAGATGTCAATTGGTTCGACGACTTACAATGTGGCCTGTAACTCTGTTATCTTTTAATTAAAAACGAATATTTACATTAAAAAGAAAGGGTGATGTACAAGTAAGGATGCATCTAACATGCACTCTTACCAGTTGTCCAACAAATTACTTACGATAACGAAATATTTGTTATAATCACTGTTCAAATTAATCATTCTTTTGTTATTATAAAAAAAGGTGTATCCTATTGATTGGGTACTTTTACTTTCACCTGTATTTCCGATTAGTATGTACTTTTTTAAATATGTGTAGGCCCATGTGTGTGTGTGTGTGTGATGATGTGTGTTAAAACACCATGAAAACGTCAAGATATACTCTCGAAACTTCGGACATGGTATCACGTGTCGCTCACAATATGCAATTATTAATATAGTTTGTAGGAGGCGCGGTGGCTGAGCGGTAAAGCGCTTGGCTTCTGAACCGGGGGTCCCGGGTTCGAATCCCGGTGAAGACTGGATTTTTATTTCGGGATCCTTGGGCGACTCTGAGTCCACCCAACTCTAATGGGTACCTGACATTAGTTGGGGAAAAGTGAAGGCGGTTGGTCGTGATGGCCACATGACACCCTCGTTAACCGTTGGCCACAGAATCAGATGACCTTTACATCATCTGCCCTATTGACCACAAGGTCTGAAAGGGGAACTAATATAGTTTGTGAGATATTTCTTGCTGCTTGGTTCGTTCTCAACCATCAATAACATATATCTATACACAACAAAGAAAATAATCGGTTGGAAAAGTTTTTTGATTCATGTGATAAGTTGTTAACATTTGATCGAGGTAGTTCAATTCACTGAATGACGGATAGTTTATTTTTTTTTAAATCTTATACTGCATCGCTTGAGTGTTGCCATAGCAACATAAAGCAACAACATGTTAGCTATTTTTATTATGGTTGTGTTGCGAGAAAAAAAAGTCAACTTCCTGTTTCTCATTAAGAGTTACACAGAGCACACAAAAAAAGAGGATATTTTTTTCCTGTTTTTATTTTTATCATGTACAACTTTTAGATCTAAATGCATTAGACATGTTTCTCGGGTTTGGAACATTTTTACTCGCTAATTTATATGCTATATCAACAATTATTTTCGGTCTATCGGGACAATCGTGTCAATCTTCATTCCTCTAATTCTCCAAGCTAGAATGTCACAATACTGAATCTTTCTTAATGTCTTTGTTATGAGTCAGTTTTGACTATTGCAATTAGTAAAGATTTCTCAAAAAACTATCCCTATGAAAGAATCAATCAAGCAAAAGTTATATTTGCCCGGTCTGTCATTGAAGGCAAAGACTTTAACAAACATTGATAAAGAAATCACCTAACTATTATCCCATGAAAACTTGAAAGAATATCGTATGTTATTAAATGTCTTTGTTTATAGAAAACTTACTGTAAATTGTACATGAAATTTTCACACTTCAGTCAAGAACATAAACTAGAAGTTTACTATCTCTTACTCAGACCAATATTTAAATATGCATCTTATATTGATGATGTATAAGTCATCCGATTCTGTGGCCCACGGTTAACGAGGGTCTCATGTGTGCAGCACAACGACCAACCGCCTTTACTTTTCCCCAACCAATGTCAGTTATCTATTAGAGTTGTTTGGACTCGGAGGTGCCCTAACTAAATTAAAAATCCCAGTCGTCACCAAGATTCGAATGCGTGTATGATACGATATGAATATGTAATTAAGTATAGGATACAATAAACATAACAACTGAGGGGAGATAATTGATTAGGAAAGATGCAGACGGCGAAAAGGGAACCTTAATCGACCACTGGCGGACAACGGTTAAGTCTGCACAGGATTTGGCAAAATATGTACGTCACAGCTTGGGCTACGTAGTCTCGTGAGATACTGCATTCCTCATTAATCAACTAAAAAATCTTGTTATTAATTATTTATTGTTGGAAAAATGTTAGAAAATGTTAACGTTTGAGGACTAAAATAAGAGTGATCTAAGAGGAAATAGTATTGCTATGTAAATGTTTCCATTTAATCTTTCTTAACAGTTTTAAGGTTTAACATGGTTTAAACGAGACCGTTCGTTATAGAATGTGGGCAATGGATATCAATAACTCGTTGCCACGTAGTACAGACTTGTCACGTGGCAATGAGATATTGGTCTCCGATGCCCACAGTTTGTGACGTTGCAGGTCAGTTTTTTTTTTTTTTTGGGGGGGGGCTCTCTATTGCGATAGAGAGTCTTGGTTTAATAAAACATTACGTAAAGGTCCATAATCCAGGAAATGTTTTGCTTTAGTTTTTGAATGAATGAGTTACTGTTTGAACAATAACCTATATTTACGTGAACCTCTTTAATATTTTTAATCAATGCAATAGGCGGGTGGGAGTAGGAAAAGGGTTAGAGTTGATACTTGTTTCATTAAAATGTAATTATGAATTCTAATTTTCATACACTTTCTATGTTAATAATATAGAACAATCTTTATGGCTATGTAAACACATGTATCTTAATCGTTCTGGAATGATCCATTGGGATATAAAGTCCTCAACGACAGAGCTAGGCTATATTCCATCTATTTCTTTATTTATTTGGTCTACCTTGTGGTGTACAAACAAAGGTCTTAGTGTGACAATGTACTGGCGTGAATGTATTAGATTTTGCATTCTGACTTAACTATTTATTAAATAAATAAGACTGTTATAATGAAAATAAAACATTATGTAATTAAAAATGTTTTTTTGTATTATTATTTCTTCACTTAAGATACATGTATGGATGCCTGGTCCTGTATAGAGACGTACCAACACAGGTAATCGTGAAAAGAATATAGGGCAGACACATCCCATTGTTTTGTAAAATGTTTTACATGTTTCGGAAATTCCTTCAGAGTTGAAGATAGTTATTTCCTAGTCCAAACCTCCCGCAGGACGACGGGGGATGGGAGCGGGCAGGGTTTGAACCCGGGACCATCGGTAAATCGATACGACAGTCGAGCGTGCCAACCGCTCGACCAGGCAGCCATCCATTTGTTCTCGTACCGCACTGCTACCTCCCAGATGAACATTTGCTCGTGTGATGAACATTTGCTCGTGTGATGAACAT
>JADKLZ010000003.1:55470265-55480853 GCA_021533235.1 Biomphalaria straminea
CATTTGCTCGTGTGATGAACATTTGCTCGTGTGATGAACATTTGCTCATGTGATGAACATTTGCTCGTGTGATTCGTGTAAGCCTTAAGTCCAGCAGCCATAACAAACACATTACTGAGATGTAAACGCATTCATTTATTCATTGATATCGTAGCAGCGCAATAACTTGGTCTAGGAGAAGTTTGTCAAGCACTTTTTTTTTTAGACGCGTAATAATAATATAAAAAGGGCGTGACATGCACCGAACGACCCTTAAGACATGGGCTCTCAACCTGTGGTTCGCGACTCCCTTGGGAGTCGATTGACGATATGCCTGGGGTCGCCTAAGGCCATCAATATATGGATTGTTACTGTCTATTCTTCTATTGCCGTATGTGCGTGTGTGTGTGTGTGTGTGGGGGGGTCGCGGCAGATAAAGGGATTATAAAAAGGGGTCGCCGAGTATAAAAGGTTGAGAACCGCTGCTTCAATGGTTGAAGCTGTGAGTGCATCAAATGGCAAATTTGATCGCGTATAGCCAGATTGGGCAACACAGTAAATGAATTGCGTGATATCTTTCTTTCTGGTACAAAACAATGAGCTTTAGTAGACTTAGCATGGAACAGACATCAATGCAGGCTAAGAACAGGGACTCTGTGTTTTTCTCATATAGATTATAGAGCTTGATTTACTTTGTTAGATAGATTTGAACTCACTCCGTCTGATACGTCTGTCTGGCAGGATTTGCTTTTACACGTTTTTTTTTTCTTCCAATTCCCATAGTCGGAAAGAATTGAAACTTTGCATAATTATTCATTGTCCATGGTAACACATGCATAAAAAAAAATATCAACCAGTTAGTTAATTTATTATAATATTATTAGTATTTAATTAAACTTGTTTTATACATACAATGGAATAACAAATCTTGCAGTATTGAGAGGTATGCCAGTAATTGAGCAGTTCTTTCCCTTATATATTTTTTTTTAAAGTATTTCTTCGTTTTTTTTTCTATTTATAAAATGTGATACCGCAGTCCTCGCTACTCTCCTTCACAAATCCTTCACGATCTTTTCCTCTCCATATACCATTGTCTCTCTTCACTATCCCTCTGTCTCTTACTCCCTTCTCTAATGTCTTCTCTCCTTAGTTTCCCTCCCTTTCTCAATATGTCCTCCTTCACTTTTCTTTTTTTTATTTTCTCTAAATGGCATTCTAAAGCGGTAGTTTTTCAATAGATACTAAGCCTATACTATAACTGAAACTCAGACTTCCACATTACTTCAAACCAGGATATCCACCATGAGCATTAGCTTTGTATTGTATTAATGCAGTGATATTCCTAAGTAATGATGTGCCTATCTTTGGACTATAAATATCTCCGTTACAATATAAGCAATGCCGTTTTATCTCATCCATTTTTAATCAGCACAGAATGAATGTTGACAACATCTTGTTAATAGGCCTACACAATTACGTTTAGATCGTCTGCTGTGAATTAAAGACATCGATTAGCCATTAGCGTTTAATTAGATCGTGAATTATTGCCAACCGCTGCTTGCCTTTTATCTGAATACCCAGAATTGGGCAACTTTACTTATGATTTTAATATTGATCATTGCCTTATAATTCAAAAAGAAAAAAAAAATAAAGTTCCTCTTTCAGACTTTGTGATCTATATGGCAGATGATGTAAAGGTCATCTGTTTCTGTGGCTGGCTGTTATCGAAAGTATCATGTGGCCAGCAGAACGATCCACCGCCTTTACTTTTCCCCAACTAATGTCAGGTACCCATTAGAGCTGGGTTGACTCGGAGGCGCTCAAAGATTCCGAAATTAAACATCCCAGTCTTCACCAGGATTCACACCCATGACATCGTTTTAGAAGCCAAGCGCTTTACCGCTCAGCCACAGTGACTCCACTTTGGAAGTTAATACCATATAGAAAATATAAAATAAAATTGAATAAATAGAAAGAAGGCTCTTTAAAAAGTCAACAATCGCCAAAAGCTGCATTCATTTGAATCTAATGCAGACTGTGATCAAAAATAGTGCTCTGTACTACTTGACCTCCCCTAGAATTAGTGCTGAATCAGGCAGTCTTTTCTATTTAAGTTTTAATCCTTAGTATGCTCAGGTCCTCCCACAGCCTCTTCCCAGGTGGTGCCCACGAAGTTTATGTCTTCTAAGAAGGTGCCATGCCATGTTATACGTGGGCGCAGTGGCGTAGATAGGGAGGGGGGAGAATGTGAAAATCCCCCGGGCCCTCACTTGAGGGGGATTTTCCAAATTAGTGTTTTTACATTAAAGATTAAGTATTAGGCAAAATGTAGGGCCCCCAAAGAGGTCATTCCCCCGGGCCCCCAAACGATGGAAAATTTCTAGCTACGCCCCTGCGTGGGAGGCCCTTATTTCACTTTCTTCTTTTTGACTACCGTGTTAGGGCTGACTTTAGTGAATTAGTATTGATAACAAACAGAGAAACATTAATACGAACATCTACCTGATTATTTTTAAGTTTTACTAACGTGCTTTCAGATTTAAAAAAAAAAATGTCTGTAAAGGTTTAATACCATCATTACCATATGTCACTAGTGTCAGACAGTAGAGGGATAATATTTAGTTTAGTGTTTCTCAAAATGTGGTTTGGGCTCCTTGGGGAGAAAGGCTGCGAATTTTTGATTGAAGAAGACATTTCAATATTTTATTTATCGACGCGTTTCTGAAGTCTTCTCATCTCCTCTCGTCAAAACGGTCAAACTTCTCCATTGTGACTAACATCTTTTTTTTTAGCTAAAACCTTTAGCATAATAAAAACAGTTTGACCACAAGACGTCTTGCGAATCTTACTACTATTGGAATAATTTGTAACGTATATACTATACTGTGTCAGAACCGTTATAGATGTCTGGCACACTTTAGTATCGGCCCACAGTTTTTTTAAACTGTATTTTACCTATTCAGAGAAATATTGCTTTTTAGACTCAAGAAGAATAACTTTCTAAAGCTCAAATCGGAGTAAAACGATATCGACACGGCTCCGATCCGAACCCAGATGAGGGACCTTACAGCACTCCCTGAGACCTCGGAGAAAGTAGGAGAGAAAAAAAACGTAATTTTTTTAGGGGACCCCCTTTGTAAAATTGTGAGAAACCCTGATTAGTTCAACTATATCTAGTCTCACCACCTTCAAGTCGTCGTGTTCCCAATTAGAGACTAAATAGAGAGCGGAAGGATACACGAGAAAAACGTGGTGCTAATCCTCTTGTCAAAAAAAGATTGAGAAGTTTGAAAGAAAGTAAGAGTACGTCTGCTTATTGCCACACTTCCTGTTGCTGAACCTTTCAATAAAACCACCTCGTGCTCACACTGCCAGCGATGTGCTTGTGTATCAAGCTGGCTAACTTTTGTCCAAAAACTTAAACAGGTCAATTTTTTTTTTCATATAGAGTTTTCTTTTTATAAAGATAATACATTCTATTCACATTTGGTATTTATATATAAAATATATATAATGCTGGACTGAAGATATAAAAGTAAAGGAGGAGATATGGATAAGTGAAAGTTGTCACAAAATGTGATTTTTTTCCTTCTCTTATCATTCAAGTTAATAAAGTACACATTTTTGTATCGGTATGCGATGGCTGAGCGAAATATTGCTTGACTTTTACTCTAACAGGCTTAAATACAGGCTTAAATTCTTATTTTAGCATGAGCTTTGAGTGTCTAACTTTGACATCTGAGCATTGAGTGTCTAACTTTGACATCTAAGCATTGGGTGTCTAACTTGACATCTACATAGGAGTACAATGACCACTAGCGAAGAATATAGCACTAATTAAGTTACCATTTTCATATCAAGGGAGAGAATACTATTCATAGTATCTTTTATGATACAGACGTTACTTCAAAAAAGAAGATAATTATACCCTACTTTACATTATAAGAGAAAATGGTGTTAAAAATGGTGTAGTTTAAATTAATTTTGATATTGCTAAATCGGAAGCTATAGAAAGACTGTATTATTATGTAGATATTTCATTGCCATTATTGTAGGAGAAAATATAATAGCATTTTTAGGGTAAGTACTATGTGGTACAAATTTTGGTGACCTAGGATATTGCAAATATATAAAACAATAGCATGGCAAATTTGATAGTAAATTTGTAAATTAAGAGAATTTATTTATCAAGTGACTAATAAGTAATATTATAAGGTAAAAAGACGGTGAAAAGTCAAATATGACACATGTATTCTTTTGAAATATTAATATATGAAATCATATTATGTAATAATTATTAGATGTAATTTTTTTTTAATAAATAAAAGTTGAAAAAATAAAGACAACAAATCACTTAGATACTGTTATGGGTTATGGACAAATACAATCTAACAAAAAGAGGATGGAATAACCTCAACAAAATTATGAGCCACCTATATAAACTAATAATTAGAAAGTTATTGAAAAATTCAATTAAGAGTTGAAAAGGAGCTGTCCCAGATCATTAGTAGACAAATTACAAATGTAAAGTTAAGTGCTGAATCACTGAATGATTCATACATATAACATTTATAAAGGCAGCACTAAGAACTAAATTTTTTATGAGAAAAAAAAGAAAGTTAAATATAATAAATTAAGGGACTACATTGACCAGGGCACAAACCAATGAAGCAGTGACCCTCTATTATAATAACTCCACCTAGCAGCAATCATTACATAATCCTGATCTTAGAAAAAAAAAAAAACTTTCTGATGTGCTTATTACTTTATATTTAATTTGCCATTTTCGCTCATAAAACATTGGTCCCTAATAATGCATTTACATATGCAATATGTATGCCTCATTCATTAATAGATTGACAGAAGCAAAACTAAGATTTTAAGTTATTGTGACAAGCTTGTCTGACTACAAGATTTAGATAAATGAAAAAAAAAAACAACCAACAGATTCTATAGAAGAAAATGCAGGTGAACAATTATAATTACTGCTGATGTTCAATAACTGCATAACAACACAACTTATGATTTTTATGCTTGAAAATCTAGCCAGGTAACAGTATTTAAATCAAATCTGGGAGAGCTATGAGAAATGGAACACACATTCTACATTCCATCAACTATATAAACAAGAATGTAGCACTATCCTATGTATAGACCATTTTAATGAGAGATCTGTTACTTCCTAACAAGGAATTCTTGGTAAATAGGTACATTTTTTTTCAGCACTAAAGTATCTAGTTTCAAACAGATTGAGAAGAAGCCTCATATTTTAGCAATAGTGACATGAAACTAGGTTTGTAAACATACACACTCACATAAAGATATTTAAAAAAATATAATTTATGATTAACAATTTATTACTAGGAATGTAATATCAGTTGGAATTACAACAACATTTACAAGTATAACACATAATGTTGTATTGTAGACATACAGATGACCACACAATCATACAAATTGGGCTAATTGATCAATCTTATCAATCAACTTTGAATACAAAGATGCATTCTAAAAACTATACAAACCAAATAAACAAACACTTTAGAATTTATATTGATATTTGAATCAACATTTTAATTATCTAAATTCTTGATCAAAGCCCTAATTTACTTCAGTAGAACTCTCTCACTTAAATAAATAAATGAATAAATTATAGCTTTTATGTATGCTTTTTTCATGCTTATAGCATGTTTAGAGCGCCATGGTCCTATCTGCTTTGCGGACCAGTGGGGGGGGTATTTGGGAGAAGGTTTTCTGTGCTGCCATCAGGCGCTCAGTAAACACAACTCTGCTCGAGTCAGGTGTTCAACCTCGAGCCGCCTTTATAGGTAGCCAAGCAAAGTGAGTTCATGCGTACTTAGCCTCTCGAACACGCTTTCCATAAAAAATCTTAGATCATTTATTGGTGCAACAAAATAAATTATTAAAACATTGAAACTAATATATGTAACTTCTATTTTAGATTAACATTCAGCCATAATTTTGGATTAGTTAGGGCTTGCACAGCAAGGTTGCTGAAAGAAGGTTTTCAATGTATACAAGATGATATGTTGAGAATAAGTACAATGATTCCTTTACTAATTACTTAATCTTGAATAAAGGCTTGGAACATTGGCAGCAACATGGTAGTACAAGACAATGATATTAAAACAAAGACACTTAATGTTTTCAAAACATTCACATTTTTTTTTAAGTCAAATCAAATTTTTGGTTTTAATTTTTGTTTCCGACAAATGCAGTAATGCAATAAATTGTCTTCAATAAGACAATAACTAATTGATCAATAGGAGACATTGAAATACATTAGCTTCATCCAATATTTCTTAAATTATTATACTGTTATGTAAATTATGCAAAACAGAGTTAAGAAAATAGAACTGTTATTTCCTTCAATGATTTACTAAGAGAATAACTTGAACAATGTGACTTATAGAACATTTGAACTCTGTCATTCCATTGTAAACAGACACATTTTGATACACTTAGTGTGTATTAATGTCAAATATTTTTTTTTTATTCTGAAGGCAAAGTTTTTTTAAAATGAGGTTAAAAATAGGTCATTGATTCTTTTTCATAAACTTAAAAAAATATTGACCAAGAGAGCAAATAAATACAAGTTGTGTTAATAAAATAAAAAAAAAATACTCCACAGTAGGGTATCTTAAAAAACTAACTTTTTTTTCTCTAAGAAAAAGAAAACAAGTTTCTGTTTGCTAAGATTTGAAAACAGTTAAATTTTTGATGACCAAATCGATTTTTGTATCAATGGAATAAAAAAGAAATATTAAGAATTATTTTGTCATGATTATAAAAACTATAGCCAACAAAATATCTACATCACAGGCCTACACAGAGTTATCACAGCATTGGTCTAATAGCAGAAAAAGATGTAGGAATTAGCTCCATTCATCTTTTGTTTTTCCCTGTTGGTCTCGTAGTTTCTAGTCGAACTTGCAATTCTTCCAGCCGTACATCCTTGAGGTGAAGAAGGTGTTCAAGTCTTCGTACTTTTGCCTGTAGAATCTGATTAAAAAAAAAACAAACAAGTTAAACCAAGTCTAAAATATTCTTTAATAACACTTCATAGCAGAATATATAATAAAAGAAGCAGATTTTTATGGGACAATTTGTTGTGTTCTTAGATATCTAATTAGAGAAAGAAATTACATATAACAATAGACATTTATAAGGGAAATAATTGCAAAAATACAAACTAAAGACTAACCTGGATTGTTTCCTCTTTGGCTAAGCATTCTTGCTCCTTCTCCTCATACACTGCCCTTGGCACCATATCATCTAAAGGTTTCATCTTATTATTTCTGTTTAGGAATCAATCAAATATTAAATTAATTTAGCCCAAATGATGCACAATTTATTCTCATCAGGCAAATTGAGCACTATATTTTAATGGCATTCACACACTTTTTTAGATATTATCTCATCGTCACAGACTTATTTCATAGAATCAAGATTGAACTTCAATAATATAATTTTAGACTTAAGTTTGCACTTTTTTCATTAACATATTTGAGCAATGAGGCCTTCATAATCTTTAACAAACAAAAGCAAAATGGCAATTAACAGAGGATAAGTTATTTGTCTAATTTTGTTGGACAGACAAAAAAATGGGAGCTGGAGGAAAGGGCCAAATGTCTTTTTAATGTCCTTTGTTGGTTGCCCTAGTGTGTTGTCCATTTTTTAAGTTAGTCCTGCAGAGTTTCCTATAGTAAAAAGTGTCCCCTTCAGACCTTGCGATCTATGGAGCAGATGATGTTAAGGTCATCTGTTTCTTTGGCCAACAGTTAACGAGCAGGGTGTCATGTGGGCAGCACAACGACCAACAGCATTTACTTTCCCCAACTAAAGTCAGGTACCCATTAGAGTTCGGTGGACTCAGGGGCGCCCTGAAATCCCGAAATTCAAAATCCCAGTCTTCACCGGGATTTGAACCCAGGACCTCAGGTTCGGAAGCCGACCACCGCGCCCCCAGAGTTTCCTATATGCACTGCTATTGTACTCTTCTGAAATGTTGTTCACTCCTGCTGCAGTAAATTATTGTACGTTATATCTCTATATATTATAGTAACATACCCTTTTTGAAGTGGAGCTGGAGGTAGTTTCTGTCTTGGCGGTGAAACTATGCAAAGAAAAAAATAATAAAAAAAAAATAAAAAATGCACCTCCATACATAATAGTGCACTTTATAAAATAATTTTAAATAAAAGTTAATATATTCAGTTAATAAACAAAATATTTAAAAAATACATTTATGAAAAGCTTGTACAGGGAAAAAAATTACATAACATGATTACTGTCACATCTATCTCAATAAAGCAAGATGTATCTACCTATTTTTATATAAAGTAAAATTAATTAATTACCACTAGTTAATAAACTAGTTAATTTTTCTTATTGATTTACGCCTTATCTTTGATTGTTATTGGTTATTATCATGCTTAATCCAAGAATGGGAAGTAGGAGATATAATGTGTACAAGATTTGTATCAGAGTAAGTTGATATAAGCTTTGTAAAAACTTAATATATTCAGAAAACAAAATCATTTATTACCATCTTGGGTGTAGTCATTTCTTTCATGAGTTTGAAAAGAGACATTTGACATGCCTGAAAACAATAAAAACATAGTACCAACATTAGTAACTTTAAAAAAAAATTTTAACACTACTCTTAACAAACCAACTTTTATTTTTTAGCATGAGTTGCCAAGAGATTTCTTTGTACACTCAGACCAATGCAAGCATGGTAGGAAAGCTGGGGAAATTCTCAGAAAGAACATACATGAGTTGGAGGCTATCCTGTTGCATGATGGGCTTTTTCTTTATTAGTTCTCGTTTTCGAAAATGTTCTAAGACTGAAGATGTTATGGGTGGACTCAGAAGTACCATAAAGATCCCTAAATTAAAAATCTTTCTCTTTTCACAGTTCAGACCAAACTATCTCATGCTTAATTATATTTTTAAGGCAGAATAGTTTGTTCATAATGTTTAGTAATGCATTAGTCCTAGCACAGACATAAAAGAATTTAATCACTTACAGGTGATGAATACACATAACTATGGTAATCCCAGATAGTGTAAATAGCATATACATTTTCTGCTCAAGCAACTTAAAATGTGCTTGATTTCTATATAGATTATTAATACATAAAAAAAGAGAAAATGGTCTTAATTTTATAAATCATTTCTTACTTATGTTTTGATCAGCTTCTGGTTTATCACTGTGTTTGTATTTGACATTTTTCGGATTGGCCATTTTCAAGGCTGTTTTTGATTGATGTTGAGCAATTTCATTTCTTTCCCCTGACTGTTTGTGCATTTCCCATGAGGCTTTTTCAATTTTGGCCCTTAGATGCATTAGAAATCGCTCAACAAGCCCTTGCTTACAAAGACATAATTCTCTAATGAGATCCTCTGTCAACTGAAAGTTTAATTTCAAGAATACCTTTCTGTAAGATAAAAAAAAATAACTAAAAATTAAGCAACCAAGGTAGGTGGTTATACAAATATTAAATAGATATTGTAATAAATTCTTTTAATCTAAAGTTTCTTCTTACAGTTAATAGACTTTGTTCTTCTTTTATTAATAAAACATTATATATATTTTAATTATATATGTTATATATTTCAATATAACAAAAATAATTGTAGAAAGTATGCTTCAAATAATTTGCAAAAATTTAATAGAAGGCTATTCTTTAATAAAATAAAAATGATTTTTGATATGGAAAGAGCTACAATATCTACAGAGGTAATCATAGACATAATACTAATGATACTAATGGAATTTATTTAATTCAAGTAAAAGCAACTAAAAGAACTAAAGATATAATGCTAAAAAAAAATAATAGAGGAGTATGTAGAACTTTAGGAAGCCTATTTATAATTATAGTTTAATAAAAGCCATCATGTTAGCAATAATTTTTATAAGTTCTCAAGAAATTTACTTATTTACTTATAAAAGGCAGTAAATTTTTTTTTTCATTTTTTTAAGTTTATGCATTTTAAAAATTCTTGATACAAGTCACTTTAATTTCAAATAATTAATTTAATTCTAACTTTAAGCTTCCAAAATAAAAGGGATAATTTTTTATTTGTTAATTGTGGAGATTATCACCCCAAGAAAGCAATCGTCACCTGTTCAGTAGAAACCAGTTTTGCATTTTCTGAGGTGTTGCATTGCCAGGAGTGTAGTTGTGAAGTTCAACCAGTTTGGGTAAAAAGTGTTTGACTATTTCAGCCACAAGAACTGAAAGAAGGAGTGACATCAAAACAGTTAGGCAACAAGACATATGGGCAGCTAACCAACTACCATATGGGCACTGATCACCACCATTCTGCAGTGAGTCACATTCCGAGAATAAAAATAATAATTAAAAAATCTGATTTAGGGATAGATAAAACTATTGGGGCTACAAAAACGAATTATTGAATCATTATTAAATCTGGAAGTATAAGGCATGAATAATTATAATAAAGCAAAGATGAAAGCTCTATTTATTTTTTAAAACAAAAAATGTTCAATACTAATTTGATTTTTATGCCAGCTATTGCACTTTATTACAATGTATGAAACTATATAAACAACTAACAA
>JADKLZ010000003.1:55484011-55498068 GCA_021533235.1 Biomphalaria straminea
TTGGTCCCGCAGGGTACATTTATGCATGTTCTTTGTATTTTCTATACTGTTGAAAATATTGAATGAACTATTTATTTTTATTTAGATAAATAACTTTTTTTTACCAGTCTAGATAATTGATAATCAAATCTACATTGATATATTATGGTTATTGTGGTAAAAGCTAGATTCTATCATTAATAACAAAATAAGTTACAAAAAAAATGTACACAATCAAGCTCCTTTATTTTTACATTTATAAAACTATGATCTCAACTATTTTTTACGAAACAAATACATTTAATTAGAACAAGATCTATATTTAGAATATATTTGTTGACAAACTCACCAGACTCGAGAAACAATATAGATTTAGATCTAGAGTCTAGATATCTAAATCTATCAAGATCTAGTCCTAGACTATATGTGTAATGTCAAATCCAAATTTGAATATCCAGCCTATAATTAGATTCTAGATCTATGTAGACATAGACTCATAGACTTAATAATATAATTTATAATATAATTAATATTGTTGTCATTGTTGATCTAGACTCTACTAGACCTAGGTCCTAGACTGTACAGCAGACTGCCTAGTAGTCTTAGTAGATCATACTATGATTCATAGAGTCATAGATCATTACTATTAATTAGTAGTATTACTAAGTATTAGACTTTAGATGCCTCCTGATCTGTATCACTGTCACTGAGTATCAGTGCATTAGATATAATTATATTTAGATTCTATAATAAATAAAATAAATTAATAAAATTATATTAGAATTAGTTAATTAGTACTATTAATAATTAATTAGTCTAATCTAATTATTAGATCTAGCATCTACACTAGTACTAGTTATTACTAGTAGTAACTACAACTTGTATCTGGACTGACTCAGACTGGAGACAAGAGATCTAAATTGAGGTTGAGGTATATAAATTATAAAAGAAATTATCTCAATGACCATTAATGGAATTCGCCACGGAACTAGATCTAGAAGAATCATCAGGTCAGGTTACTAATAGTAATACTATCTCTTACTCTCTCTCTAACTCTTATTCAAGACTGTAAAATGTTTTACATGTTTCAGTTCAGAAATACAGATAATTACTTCCTAGGACAAGGGGGATGCCTGGATGGGAACAGGCTGGGTTTGAACCCTGGACCATCGATAAATCTGGACAACAGTCCAGCACGCAAACTGCACGATCAGGAAGATACAAAATATTTTCAGCATTTTGATTTGCCCAATGACAATGGATTTAGAATCTAGATTTGCTTGATAAAGAAAGAACAAACAGTAAAAATAAATGGCCCCAATCAACAGTAAATTCAGATGTACTACAAGGAACAGTAATCTGCTCTACTATACTCTTTCTGATTTACTTAAATCTAAATGACCTACCAATTTGCATTAGTTCTGGAACAAAAGTTAAATTATTTGCAGAAGTTTGTAAAGTGTAGAAAAATAGTAATTGATAACGACACAAGCTCCTGAAATTTTAGAAAGAGAACAAGTAGAAATACAGAAATTAGAATCAAATTGCAGCTTGTCTTTCCACCCAATAGTCAATTAGGCCTATTAATAGTTACAAAAAAGCTAAAACAAATAAATACCACTTTTCTTTATCTTGGTAAACTGGTAACCCAGACTAAAAACTTTCTAGGTGTTACAATAATAAATGAAAAATTATCATGGAAACTCCATTAAATTATCAATCATGCAAAATATAAAAAAATTCTTTAAAAAACTAAACAAAAACAAAGCTTATCTAAAGGGAAAGAACTGTGCCCTTAAAACTATTACTAGCAATAATGTACAAGTTATTTCCCTTTTTCGATATCAAAGAAATAGTGGTTTTACCAACTAATTTTTTTTTATCAGGTTCAATACATAATTGTTTAAAGTTTCAGCCTAATCCAAAAATACGTGAGTGAGAAATAGTGTTAATAAATATTTAAGGGGACTAAACCCAATGAATTTACCCACATCTGTGAATACTGATGGATAAGTTATTGATTCATGTTTTGTCTATGCCAATAAAAAATTGTGCGAAGTCTCAACATTGATACGAGAATGGGTGTGGGAGAAATAACATGTATACACTTTTTAGAGATAAACAAAATGAGTTATTATAAGCTTTGTAACATTAAAAAAAGCATTTAGGGGTTTATTCAAGAAATTTTTTAAATCATGCAAGAACATTTATAAAGTAAACTAAATTGTTGTTTATCTTTTAAGAATCCTCTGTTAAGGACCCCTCAACTCAAAAAAACATAAAGAAACTAGAATTCTGTTAACAGAGACAAAATAGAGCCTTTGAGATTTATAACACCGTTAGTAAAAACTAATTTAGAGACCCTTCAATAGACTAAAAAGTAAAGTAGTAATAATACATTAAACACTCAACAATAATTTACAAAAATACAAAAACGAAACCTAATAATATTTTGGGCAATTTTTTTTTATTCTTTATGCTGGGACAAATTCATAACAAGTGCTCCTTCTTCCCTAGTGCTATTAGAGCATGAAATTGAAATGGGTTGTCTGAGTCATCCAGGAAAACCAACGACTTGGAAAATGTAAAGTCACTGATTAACATGCATGACTAGATTGACACAGGGTTATGCGTAGGATGTAATTGTCTACTTTTTTGAAGCAATGTCTGTAACGTATAAGATAACTTTTATATACACTCAATCCTCAAGATTGTATTGAGGAAGAAAATTCTTCTACAGCACACAATAATGCAGTTTAGGGCTCTTGTTTTCTCAATAGTTTCATCTACTTAAGACAAGTGGGGCAGTTTTTCTTACGCCTTTCTTAAGTTGGCCATTGTAGAGGATACATTCTATAAAAGGGATCATTCAGGAGTTTTAATAAAAAATACAGACTGTCTGATAGTAAAGAATTCCATTCAAGTCCAGTGAGAAATATTGATACCGCTATAAAAAATATCATTGTAGTGATTTGATTAAAGCATTTAGGATGTTAGACCATTTTTGTCTTATTTTCCTGATACATAATTTGATTGAAATATATCTTCTTGATAAATGATGTAGACTTCAAAACAGTTTAAATTTGACTTTCATTTGACTTTCTGATTTAGATGATGAACTTGAAGATATTGAAACATTTATTCAGACGCCTTCCAAATGGTAAGTCTACATACCAATAATTTTGTCTCAATTTGTTTTTTTTCATAAGTATTTGCTGTCTTGCAGAAGGTTAAAGCTGGGACATAATCATTTTAAAAATAAAAAAAATCTAATTCAGTTAGATAAAAAAAGTGTCATTAGAACAATGAGACTAAATGTGGAAATATATATATTGCTTGTATATTTTTACATGGAGTTTTAATTAAATTTGTATAATATATGTAATTTATTTGGTTTCAGCTTTCGTAAATACTGCCTTTCACCAGTTCCGAATGGAGATGCCTTGCAGGTAAACTTTAATCTTTTGTCTGTGAGAGTTGTGAGCAATTGTTATTCTAGTTTATTATCACACATCCTTAGAGTACATTACAAAGACTTACTATCGATAGATACCTTTCATTCTTAGCTATTTATTTTCTTCTTTCTCTGGTCTTTTAAATAATTGCCAAATAGTTAATGAGTAAATTAGGTTAGGCTCATGACAGAGTTATTGTGTCTTTAAAAAATTCAAATTAGAATTAAACTTTTTATCACAAACTCAAGTACTGCCGTTTTTTTTTGTTTAGTCTCACATTAGACGCAGTGAGAAGTCTATAAGTAAAAACCTTGACACACTTTTGCAAGAAGTTCGGCTCCAGGTATTTAAAATTTTCTAAATACTTCTAATTGTGCATGTTTAAATATTCAACAATACTTAGTAGAATAAGAATAGTAAACTTAAACATTTAGATTTAATTTGCTGTAGTTTTTTTTTTTTAATTACTAACGCAGATCAGATAACATATTTTTCACTTGTCATTTCCAGAATGCTGAGGAGGATGATTTGAATAAAATGAAAAAAGAATTATGGGTAAGTTATTTCCATGTTTTTTTTTCCTTTATATATTTTTTTTCTATGTCAGATGCCATAAAGAATGAATAAAATCATAAGTATCATCCCTATTGGAGGGGCAGTGGCTGAGGGTTAAAGCGCTGGCTTGTGGACCCGGGTTCGAATCCTGGTGAAGACTGTGATTTTTTATTTCGGAATCTTTGGGTGTCCCAGAGTTCACCCAGCTCTAATGGGTACCTGACATTGGTTGGGGAAAAGTAAAGGCGGTTGATTGTTGTGCTGGCCACTTGACACCTTCGTTACAGAAACAAATGACCTCTACATCATCTGCCCTATAGATTGTAAGGTATGAAAGGGACAACTTTTTTTACTTCAACTGTAACAATTCGATTATTTTTTTTTAAGTTACATTAACTAAACCTTTTGGTTTTCATTTTCACATCTCTCTTCCAGTCCAACATTCTTACTGAATCAGCAACCATTCATCAAGACAGTTAAGTTTTGTTTTTCAAATCATTTTTTGTTTTTTAAATAAATTAACTTCACAAATTCCTGGTGCTTTGTTAACAAAATAAAATAAAAAAGAGCTCTGTATGCATCCAGTCTACACCAGATAGCTAAGTGTCTCTTCTCATTCTTTACAAGACATGAAGATCTCTTCTTACACTGAAACTGAAAATACAGCTAACTTACTATTGCATTGCAATCTTCTCTTCTCTTAATTAATACAGATGTTACTTCAAAAAAGAAGATGGTAACGTCCTACATGTCATGCATGTTAACCAATGACTAAAATTTTGCCAAGTCACTGGTTTTCCTGGCTGGCAACTTAACTATGACTTACTTGACTTAATCCTGTGTACTCCCAGGGGAGCATAGGGCCGCAACCACACCTCTCCACCGAACTCGGTTCTGAGCAGCTTTCTTCATCTGCTCCCATGTCATTCCAGTGCCCTCAGCTTCACTGATGACTGACCTCTTCCAGGTTTGCTTGGGTCTGCCCACTTTCCTCTTTTCTTGTGGATTCCAGTCAAGAGCCTGCCTTGCAACATTGGTAGCTGGTTTTCGCAGGGTGTGTCCTATCCAGCTCCATTTTCTTTTGGTAATGTCTTGTGCTATGGGCTTTTGTCTCGTTTTTTTCCACAAGTCGGTAGTGGTTATCTTTTCTGGCTTAACTATAAACATCACATTCTGTTGCATCAGGACTTTGATATGTTAAGAAAACTTTTAACTCAATACAGTATATTGTTTTTTAATCATGGCAAGTTTAGCACAATTTTATTCAAGTTGCTCATGATCATCAAAAAAGTAATCAGGCCAACAAAACCAACACTTGGTATGGCAGTGCTAAATAACTGAAGAAAACAGCAGTTACTGCACACTATTTTTCCTTGGCTCAGTATCATTAAATCATTTCTATATGAACTCAGCACCAAAAAGCTGTCTAGAAGAAGAAGATAGCTGTTTGGGGCATGACCTATTTTGCAAATGATAACTACTGGGCCTGACATAACTTTTTATAACCTGAAATTAGTGGGTAAACTAAACTTGATCCAAATTAAGATTAGAAACTGTGGTGATTCATGAAGTGTTTGTGGTTAAAATTGTATGATATAAAATATTTTTATTATTACAGATACATTAGAAGTAAAAATTATCATGGCATGTTTTCACTTATTTGTACTTCTTGTGGTGAAATAGTTGATACTTCTTTATGTTTGTGTAACATCGTAAGAATGTGTTCACAACATTGATTTGTTCACAACAATGATTAAGTGTTTTACTGTCCAAGTCTCTTTCGTCAGTTCATGTGTCGTTCTAGTTTATTAAAGCCTTGGTTTAGATTACTCTCCACTGTTACTTTAAAATCTTATTTCACTTGTTTCATCTTTACTTTAAAAATAAATGATGATATGGACATTGAAATTAATTATTTTGAGATTCATTCTTTTCATCTTGTCTATACTCTAGCTAAGGGACATCTTGATCTGGCCTCTGAACATGCTGACCATATTAACCAGGTGAGCAATAGGTCCACTCACTTGACCAGGTTGGTATAAAACACTTCTTGTACTTTAAGGAGCTGATGTGCTACATCGAACAAAAAATAAATTATTGAGTTAAGTAGATACTAACCTGCAAAATTAGAATGTGGTTGATTTTAACTGCCGAAGTTCATAAAAGGGTGCAGTACATGGAATTTTTGAAATTTTAAGTATTTAGTTGTTTTTTTTTTTAACATTGCTTTGTATTGCAGTCCATCTTTCATGATTTAGCATTCACAGTGTGCTATGGAACTAGCTCTTTTGTGGACATGTGGGGAGGAGGAAGTATCTGTTTGACATGCTATGGGTGGTCCTTCAGAATTGAAGATTATTACATCCTACCCCCAACTTCCTGCAGGACAGTGGGGTAATGGTAGTGGCAGGTCTCAAACCAGGTACCATTGGCATGACAGTCTAGTGCAAATACTGCTTGACCTGGCAGCCACCTGAAGTTTCTTTGCTATTTATAAGTGCTCAGTAAACACAGCTCAGCCTGATAGGTAGCCAAGTTGTTCATGTCCTTTAGCTGCACATCTCACTTTATATAGAAATAATTTACTGCAAAGCAATATTTGTTATACAGATGTGTGATGGCTGAGCGGTTAAGTGTAAATCGCTTTGCTTTCCAACCAGGTGTCAAGGATTCAAATCCTGTTAAGATTGTGTTTTTGATATTTCAGGATTTTTAATCTCCTCTGACTCCCACCTAGCTGACATTAGTTGTGGAAAAATAAAGTCGGTTGGTCCATGTGCTGACAACAACGCTCTTGCTAAATATTTGCCTTAAAAACAGATGACATTTACAGCATCTGCCCTATAGATTGCAATGTTTGAAATGGGAACTTTACAATTTTTGTTATATTTTGTTGAAAATGTCTTAATTTAATCCAGAGCTTTCATTTCATTTTATTTTTAATATTTTAAATAAATTAACACTTTTGTAAGGGGAATTAAAGATAATTTATAGATATTAAGATAAAAAGTAAAAGTTAAGTTCTCTTTTCAGACCTTGAGGTCTATAGGGCAGATGATGTAAAGGTCATCTGATTCTGTGGCCTACGGTTAACGAGGGTGTCATGTGGCCAGCACAACGACCAACCGCCTTTACTTTTCCCCAACTAATGTCAGGTACCCATTAGAGCTGGGTGGACTCAGAGGCACCCAAGGATCCTGAAATAAAAATCCCAGCCCTCACCAGGATTTAACCTAGGACCCCGGTTCAGAAGCCAAGCACTTTACCACTCAGCCACCGCTCAGATATTATTATTTAGTAGACCACATCTTGACAATATTAATGCTAGAATGTTGTTAGTAAATTTAAAATAATGTGAAAAGTTGACTGTTTAAACTGTCTGTGCTTTTAGTTGGAGGTCAAGACTAGTCAGCTGACCAGTGTCTACCCTGGACTACAAGTATTTCATCCTGATCTGTTTTGTTGTTTATTCACTGAGCATGTGAGTCCATCAGACTTTGGCTTCATCCCAGCCAACACAGTGGACTTTAAAATAGCTCAAATCATTGCTGGTAAACTGACAAATTTTTGAATATTTTTAGGAATTCACTATCAAAGTTTAATTAATGACTCAACAATTTGTTTCATTAAATGTAAAAAAAAAAAACTTTAATGTGAACAATTTCTCTCTAACATTTCAAAAACTATCATTGACACTTCCCCCCCCCCCCATTTGTAAAACTCTAGATTAAAAGTATTTTTTAATCTTAAAAATGTTTTTAAAAATCTCAAATGTTTTAAATGTTCTGTGCCTAAATTTTTTGTAAATTAACTGATCATGTTTCACCAGATGACTGGAAGACTCTACTTATGTCTAACTCTCTGCTTCCACTTATGTCAAAGATATCTTGTGTGGATAAAATAATGATTTGGCTTTGGAATTTGAGTAAGTTGTTTTTTTATGTTGGACCTATAGGAAACTAAATATCAGTAGCAAAGTTCTGTAAATAAAAAATTATACCAGTAGGCCTATCAAAGGTATTATTGTAACTAAATAGTTGGAGATGTACAAATTTGATAACTTACCAAAGTCTTTTTCATGATAATGTTTAAGAGCTGTGTTGTTCACACTATAAATCAGGTTGTGCTCTATCAAAGTATAACATCTGCAGGTTAGGAGTTTAGAAACACAATTCTCACAATTATATAAATCATATAAGTAGTAGAATAGCTTGACTGAAGAAAACTGTCTATGTTAAATAAAGCAAAGTGAACTATGAATTTTGACCATACCCATTACTGATCAACAACCTAGATGTTTTCCACACTTCCTTTGAACTTTCTAAGGAATTTTTTTTTTGTGACTGCTTTTTGTCTTTTTGAATGTTTCTGATCTGACCAACAATTATCCACTTGGCTGACACATTTTCTAGCCGTTATGTTTAAATTGAACTATCTTTTTCTGGCATTCACTAGCTGAGATGTGCTTTGGAGTGTGACAGTGCTGTGTTGTTTTGTATCTTTTGGTTTTGTTAATGTAGCGGTAGAGAGGGGGTGATTCATTTTTTAAACAATAATCAGTTATCTGAATGTTTCAAACCATAGGCATAAGATAGCAAAAAAAAAACAACAAAACACTTAACTATTAGGTTTCCAATTATATTCACCCATCTGTGTTTCTTTCTCTCCCCTGATACTGACTCATGCTAGGTGGTTCTAACAATGCTGTTCAATCTTATTATTTTTCTGTATTATTTGAGCATTTTGGCTACCACAAGTGACATTATATTTCTATCTCACTGGCAGGAAATTAATTTTCGTATAACTTTATTCTAGTCTCTAGACAATTCTGTTGACATGTAATTATGCTGTTGACATGTTCTCAGTGTCTGTCTGCACCTGTACACCAGCAATCATCAGAAATCTATTGAGACACATGGTCGAAAGGCTGGCCAATGAGAGAGAACCAAAGAAAATATTTTGGTGCCCTAATTCCCTGGATTTGTTACGACTTTTAGTCAATTTAGGTAAGTTTTGTAAACATTTTTGGTAATGAAGACTATTAGTGCTATTACGATTTAGCACTGCACATTTCAATACGTTTTAAATAAATGATCAGAATTGTTTGTCTTGTTTATTTGTTTCGGAGGCTTTTTCAGAATCAAAGATTGTTACATCCTAGCCTTAACCTCCACCAGGATTGCATGGTAATGCTACTGGCTAGCTCAAACTGTCAAGACAACCGTCCGGAGCGCATACCACGTTACCATGCAGTATCAGTCTTAACCAGGTTTTAAACATTTGACTTGAAATATTTTTATGTTATCAACCTAAAATATTTGGCAGCTTTTGTCAACTTGCAAAGAAATATCTACATAAACTGCTGTTAACTTTTGCAACAATCATTAGTTTTACTTTTGTGCTGTGGCTGATATGGAAACAAAAAGTATTTAAAGATTAAAATAAAGCATTTCAAATCTATCCAAGTATTTATAATGCATACATCAAACAACCATGTACAAAGTTCAATGTAAGATCAAGTTTTCTGATCAGAAGCATGTGGTTAAAATAAAGGATTAAAAATTTTTTTTTCAAATCTTTTTTTTTATTACATTTTTCGTTTTTAACTTTTATCACTGAATTTGTTTTTCCCATTGAATAAAGGATAGCTTTTGAGAGTTTCATTTATAACTTAATTCTTCTATCAGGTGCAAGACAAACATTTATCACTGAATTTTTTTTCCCCCTTTGAATAGTGGATAACGTTTGAGAGCTTAATTTATAAATTAATTCTTCTATCAGGTGCAAGACAAGAAGATCTTCTGGGTAGACAAACTTTCTTCAGCATCGAGGAAGTTAGGTTGGTTACTTGTTCTGTTACTTTTGTTCTTATAGTATAGTTTTAATTTCTCATAGAGCAAATAGAGTAACTTGTTGTTTTTGAAGTCTCCTTTAAATTGGAAGTAGCAGTGAAAAGGTAAACTCAGTTTTGCTTAATATATACTTTTCCAAGGCAATCAAAATAAATGAAATTATTTTTTGTATGTTTTGAAATCTTCCTAGTTCTACATTAAGAGTAACAAAGAAGTCCACAGAAAAAACTGAACCTATCACTGATGAAATGTTTGCTGACAGGTTCAAAACAGTTCTGGATATACTTTCCTTATGTTTACAGACTAGGTATGTTATATTTACTTGGTGTATTGTATTTAATTATAGTCTCTAAGTATGTTTTGTAATAGAATATAACACTATAGATTAAGCATGTTTCATGCTAGTATTTTATATATTCTAGATTTGATACACGAACAGAAAATTTAATGTTACAATATTTAGTTACTGAAGGAATAAGCTAGTATAATTTTGTGCTATCACCTTTACATTAAAAAAAGATCTATTGTATATAATTTTTTAGTATTTGTGAAATAAATTTGTAACAAATATTTTAAATGTTAAATTTTGTGTTTTTGGGCTCAAAAGTGATGATCTTCCAAAAGCATGCAATATTATTTTTATAACTAAGTATCTTTTATAACACAGGATTTAATAGGCAGTACGGGTTAGGGGTCGTTCGTAAAATACGTCACGCTCTAGGGGGGGAGGGGGGGGTTTAAGAAAGTGTGACGCTTTGTGACAAGGGGGGGGGTCAGAAAAAGTGTGACGTCACAAAAAAACATGAAATAAAAATGTAAATGTCACCCCAAGCAGCGCAAGCGGAGAGCTCCTCGTTCAAAAAAAAATCATTCTTCACGACCTTGCTGAAAATCAAGTCTTGGCGTTGATAGAAGAAGTACCAGGACATGAGACTGTGGAGTGGATTGACAAGGAGCTATATATAATGGCTAATGAGGATCTAACTATGCCACAAGAACAACCAATCAATAACGAGCTAATTCCCATTATTACTATTGAGGAGCATTGGGAAGCAGTTTGGGAAGATATTGTTGAAAAGTAGTGGCAATAAAACTATTTTCTGAATTACTAAAATTTATTTTGGTTGTATTTTTTTTGTGACGTTACGCACGGGGGGAGGGGGGGGTCTGAGAATTTGTGACGCTTTGTGACGAGGGGGGGAGGGGGGGGTCCAAAAAGGCCATTATTAGCGTGACGTATTTTACGAACGACCCCTTAATCCGCAATTATTCCCTATCTGGATGTGAGATCTTAATGAACTCCCATCAATCAATAACCAAAATCCTCCATAATAAATGTACATTGCTTGTAGCCCATGGAAATAGGGCCAGCATGAATATGACACGATTTTCTACAGTTAGATAAGAGAAAAACAAAATGATGGCAACATTAATCTACTTTCTACACGTATAAATAATATAAGCCACTGACTAGTAAAAATGTGTGTGCCAAATATGACATGCACAGGTTGCTGAGGAAAAGAGAACAATGCTAGCAGAAGAAAAATTCTAAAGAAAAGCAAGGCCAATGACACTAGTTCCAGCTGGAATAACCTTTCCAGTGTGCTTGTTTAGTTTCTTTAACCCATTAGCTCCTATTTCCAGTTTCTTACTTTCTTTAACATATACCTAAAATTTCCAGTTTTATATAGCTGTGTACAACACTTCAGCAAAAACAAATAAAATATATTTCAATATTAAAAACTAAATATACTTCCAATTCCTTGAGAATAGAAAATAAGCCTCACTTAACACTGAATTTCTATGCATCACTTTATATAATCTGAGCATTTTCATTTTAAAAGTTTTTCAAAAACAAAAAATGAAAGGACAAAAGCTGTAAACATTGGTTTTCACACACACAAGAATTTAGCAAAGTTTATATTCTTGTTCTGAATGCCAAGCATAAAGAATTCTTCTTAAAATTTAAAAAACAATAAAACTACTTGGCTGGTAACTTTCTAGAGCATTGTGGATCATTGAGAGTTGACTCTACTTCTAGCCAGCTTCATTGTTGCTGAGCTGTGAGCTCTTACGCAGACCGTGCCAAGGAAAAATAGTGTGCTGTTTTCTTCAGTAGTATAGCATGCTGTACAGGGTGTTGGTTATGTTGGGCTGTGGTGGAAGTAGGGTCTAAGACAGTCAGAGTTTACTGTAAATGCTGCATTCTATAATTATAGGAAAGTGTTAAACAAAATTAATACCTTAAGTAGCTAATAAACTTCAAGTCACACTCATCTATTTCTATCATCTATATCTATATGACTATATATCTACTGCACAGCCACGGGAAACACTGTATTCCTCACTAATCTTCGGATTCGAAAGACAAGCCTATTATTATTATTATTATTATTATATATCTATATAGAGGAATATCTAATCTAATAAAAAAATGTGAACCATTTCATTGGGTTGATAACATTATTCTTTTCCACACTAATTTTTTTTTTTAAATTAATATTCAATTTTATTTCTCAATACAATTTTCTTAGGCTGACAGACTTGTTTTATTCTTGTTTCAGTCCCCTTGTCAATAAAAAAGAAATTTCTTTGATGTTTTACATGTTGGCTACAACAGCTCTTCATGCTTCATTACCAACGTGAGTTGAAGTTTGAAGCTAGTGGCAGCTTGTTTATGACGTACATGTAATTAGTTTTGACTCCATGGAATCCTGCATTTATCGTTCTGACATTATTCTTTCCTTCTAGATCTCTGTCTTGGGAGTTTGAGGTGTGCCTCACATCTTTATTGGAGTGCTATAAAGCTTGTGACTGGCAAGAAGCCGTACGTACATTTTAATTGGTATCATTTAATATAATCAGTGAAGTAATTTTATTGACATAGGACATCCTTGAAGTAATTTTATTGACATAGGACATCCTTGAAGAAGTTACCATTTAGTTTTTGTCACTGTTTCTAGAGGTGCAGTGGCTGAGTGGAAAACTGCTTGGCTTCCAAATGGAGGGGTCCTAAGTTTGATCCTTGGAAAAGACTGTTGTTTTTTTTTATTTTGGGATCTTGAGGGCATCTCTGAGTCCACCCAGCTGATATTAGTTGGGGAAAGGTAAAGGCGGTTGTTCATTGTGCTGGCTACATGACATCTTTGCTAACCTTAGGCTACAGAAACAGATTACCTTTACAGCATCTACTATATAAATTGTCTGAAAGGGAAACTTTATTTTTTGTACTTTTTTCTCTCTATTTCTCTTTCCCTCACTCTCCATCTCTCACTTGTTTGTTTTTTTTCCTCTCTCTGTCACTCTTTCCTTTGCACACAAATTATTTTTATGAATTAAATTTTGTTCTCAAATTTTTGTTTCTGATTTTTACATTTTTACCAGTGCCTAATAACCTAGAAAAATTTTAATCCCTATTCGTCGTTTCATGGCATCTTGGTGTTTTCAACAGTTGCCTGAGTTGTCTCGATATCTTCTGACTATAACTGACCACCATCACAACCAGGCCCATCTTCTTGATTTGATGCCGCGCAGCTACAAGGGTCATTGTCTGAGACAGATGTTGGGTGTTTTATTTTTACACTGCCAACTGGCCCCAATGAATCCACCACCACATCTAGATTATGAAACATTGAAAGTAAGTAGAACATTGATTTATCTTTCAGCCCATTGATCTTGAATAATATTTGTTGAATTCAAATATTAAATGAGTATTGTATTTAAGATGAAACAGAATGGATGAAAAGAAATGTTATAATGTGGAGAACGAGTACCGATCTACTTTTTTTGTTGTTGTATGACATCTAAAATTGGGAATTTAAAAGCTTGTAAATAAGTGATACAATGAAAATGTAAGCAACATTGCATTTATAATTTTTGTGTCATTTCTTTGTCCTCAGTTGTCAGACATTTTACAAATTGGTTCTAGAAGTAAAGACCATACCCTAACACCATTGTGCTCAAGTCTACAGAGCCTTATTAGAACTGACCTGTACAAATTATCTTCTGTGATAACTCTAGTGGACAAAACTGTGGGCGATGAGAAACAAAGAGGAGTGCAATCTGTTGTAAGTTTAGACATTGAATACACGTCTGTACAATTTGATGGCTGTTTGTACAATTTGATGGCTGTTTGTACAATTTGATGGCTGTTTGTACTATTTGTTGGTTGTTTGTACAATTTGTTGGCTGTTTGTACAATTTGTTGGTTGTTTGT
>JADKLZ010000003.1:55499243-55512786 GCA_021533235.1 Biomphalaria straminea
CAGTCTCCTTTGTGTTACCAGACAGTCTCCTTTGTGTTACCAGACAGGCTCCTTTGTGTTACCAGACATGACAAAGGATACCTCTTTACCCTTCTTTAGACAGACTCTGTGATTCTAAAATTA
Organism: Biomphalaria straminea; assembly: GCA_021533235.1. Classification (NCBI taxonomy): domain Eukaryota; kingdom Metazoa; phylum Mollusca; class Gastropoda; family Planorbidae; genus Biomphalaria; species Biomphalaria straminea. Next base: position 55,499,367 of record JADKLZ010000003.1, read on the forward strand.
ATATTCAAATATTTGTTTCTTAGTCAGAGCTACAGTTCTTGATTAACGAAATCCAAAAAGTGATCAAAATGATTCGTGACAACATGAATAATTTAGATTACTCCAGGGTAACTTTGTTTTTTTTTTTTACTTTTTAGTAGACTGATTGATTTTTGTGTGTGTACTATTAATGTTAATTTTCAAACATTTTAAGTTTTCAAAACTTTTAGGGGTTTTAAATGGTTATTTGGAACATTATTATTATTATTATTATTATTATTCACTTCTTGAGATGAGCTATAGAACATTATTATTATTATTATTATAATTCACTTCTTGAGATGAGCTATAGTCATTTCACGACTGAAAGAGTCCAGTGAATCATAGTTCACGAGGTTGTTCCAGTAAGTGTTGCAAGTAGAGACAAAACACATAAGTGGCTGTTTAGAAAGTATATAATGAGGTCCACAGCTTGAATATACAAAGTGCCTGTGAGATATGTGGCAGAGAGACTTAAGCTGTTTTGGCTGTCTATCAAGGCTGCTTGAGTTCGACCCCTGACTTAGGCAGAATTGTTTTCACTGAGAGCCTAAAGGCAGTAATAAATACCACCTCCCGACCAGTCAGCAAAAGAGTTTGGATCATATTGCACTGAGCATGTTGTAGGCATGAAAGTTGCACTATATAAAAGCTTTTAAAGAAAACAAAAGTATTTAGCCAGAAAAACCATAGGTGCCTAGTTGTTGTAATGGCCACATCTGTTGGCCTTCCCGTCCTCAGTGTAAACTAGTTTTTTAAAAATTCAGTCTTGGATAGCTTCTTTTTCTTTTCTGAACAAAAATATATGTTCTACGAGGTTAATGCAAGGTTCTTTCTTCATTAGGTGAAAGATTCTCTGACGTGTCTAACAATGAAGTGGTCCTTGACCTTACAAGATGCTAAAAGTCAAGAGGTAAGTTTAAATTCTATCACTTCATTGGAGATTTTCATGGCCAATAACTAGACAGCCAGCAGATGTATCTGGTGTACAGAAAAAAAAAAAGTGTTGATTAGCTATGTAATTTAGAAAGTATTACATGCATTTAGTGCATCTTTAAGCACTATAAAAACAAATTCATAAGCTTGTTCACCTGTTTCATAAACTAATTATTTCTTAGTTGGCACAAGTGATCTTTTTAAACAGTGTTTCTATACAATATTTATAAGTATACAATTTCGTGTAAAGATTTCCAAGCTCTTCTGTTTTCAGTGAACATGAGTTGACGCTGTCAAACACAACTAATCACGTGTCATGTTTTTTTTTTTATTGCAAAGAAAAATTTAAAAATTGAAGTGACCCCACTTTTATTCAACTCTTCTTGACAAAGTCTGCCATTGAACTTACAGACTAGAATTTCCTTGTTTTAACTCAAGTGGTTTATTTTTTCACTCTCTGTTTATTCTTTATAGAAAACAATATTTAATTGGGCCACTGCCAGACCCCACCAACCAGTGCAGCCTGAAGTGTTAAGGGACATCCAGAATCTAGAGATAGGGGATGATGGCGACAGTTGTTGAAGCCAAACTGAGCTATATTCCACTCATAAAATGTTTTCATTTAAATATGTGTTCATTTTCATAGCAATGTCTTACACTATAGTATTATACTATAGTCATATCATAGTGATATACTATAATGTGTTACACTATTATCTTATACCGGTACTGTAATGAAATTCTCTTACTTTTTTGTATGACTTTTCACTTTTTGTTACTTTAATGATGTTACATTAAATTTAAACTTTAAAAAAAGAAATGTTTTTATTTTATATTAATACAGTTACATGTGTGTGTGTGTGTGTGGGGGGCGCTGTTTAATCTTATCTTATATGTTACAGACGTTACTTCAAAAAAGATGATGATCATGTCCTACGCGTCATGCATTCAGTCATGCATATTAACCAATGACCTAAATCACTGGTTTTCCTGGCTAACTCAGGCAACCCATTCCATGCTCCAATGGGCCCTTGCTTTCTTCTTGATAGTTGTAGACAAAGTAAGCTGATTTGTGGGAAGTGTGGTGAAGAGGCTAAGTGCGCTTGAACTTGGCTTGGCTACCTAAAAGGGGGCTCGAGGTTCGACACCCGACTCGGGCAGAGTTGTGTTTACTGAGCGCCCAAAGGCAGCACGGAAAACCAAACTCCTAGATACCCCCCCCCCGCTGGTCCACAAATGAGATTGGACCAAAGCGCTCTGAGCATGCTATAAGCATGAAAGTAGTGAAAGTAGCGCTATATAAAAGCAATAATAATAGTTCACAACCACTAATGGAGACAAGGTTCTTCCTTGAATGTTTTGGACCAGTTTAACTTTCAGTTTTTCTTGAAGTAAAGTTTAGGAAATAAATAGAAAGTAGAAAAAAAGATTATCTGAACAATTTAGGATATAATTGGAATAAAAAGATTATCTGGACAGTTTAGGATATATTTGGAATAAAAAGATTATCTGGACTGTTTAGGATATAATTGGAATAAAAAGATTATCTGGACAGTTTAGGATATAATTAGAATAAAAAGATTATCTGGACAGTTTAATAAACAAGCAGAAAATGAGATCAGAGGGCAAGCTAGTAGGACAGTGAGAGGAAGTGGAAACACCTGTCTCACGTTCATTAATGTAGAAGAGTTCTAGAAGATTAAAGACTAGATAACCTTGGTGTCCTGCATCATTGAAGCCAACCTAGCATTACAAGTCTTAATGTATTTATTTTTTCAGAATCATGACATTTTTTATTTATGCAAGCAGGTCTTGAGCTAGGGCTAACATTATCTTAAATAATTCTGAAAAGGTTGTGCTGATCAAGAGGCCTACACAACTAAGCAACTCATAAACTTTTTCAATCAAATTCTATTACTTTTGTTAATATTCTTAACAAACCTTAAAAAAAAAATCTTCATAGCAACATGTGGCGTTCAATTAGATGTGATATAGTCGTCTTTATGCCTAAAGGCAGTCGATGAATCTAATAAAACTAATGAATAAAAGTTTCTATCCCGTACCAGCATTGCATTGAAAAGTTGTCTTAGAGTATTTAAGAATTGGCCAAGTCTGACAGAAATTTTAAGGCACTTACATAGGTCAGTGTTCAAAACTCTGGTTTAACCTGCATAGAAATAATTGACAGCATTGGTTCACATAATACTACTTTTTTGCATTGGTTCACATAATACTACTCAAGTTGGTATACCAATTCTGATAATTGTAATCTGAACTTTGTAAAGATGATGTGAACAGTAAATTAAAGTAAGAAAAAAAAAGTAAGAGTTGAAAGATATCTCTGAATTTATAAACTTAATAATAGAGTACACTAGAATTGGGAGAAATTAGTGATTCAGTATTAAAGAAATGGGTGAAAAAACAGAGAGGCATTATGGAAGGTTACAACTTGCATTCTCATTTGAATCCTAGTTAGACATAATGCATTTATATGACATCTACAGCCCAGTCCATTTATTTTTTATCCTACTTAAAGCCTTCAAGTATTTCCCAGATTTTTTTATTTTTTGAAAGTTTATTTGATAAGGAATATGACAGTTAACATTTTTTAATTAGAATAGATCTTAAATAATACAGACATTACTTCAAAATAGAAGATGATTACGTTCTATGCGCCATGCATGTTAACCAATGACTTAAATTTTGCCAAGTCATTTTTCCTGGCCGCTTCAGGCAACCCATTCCATGATCTAATAGCACCAGGGAAGAAGGAGCATTTGTAAACATTTGTTCTAGCATATTGAACCGGAAATATGTGCATTTATCTTTGTGTCTGAATATTTTATTAGATTTTGTTTTTGTGTTTGAAGATTATGGTTCAGTGTTTCATGAATATTTGCTATGTTACTTTTGATTCTTCTGTCCTGAAGGCTTTCTAAATTTAGTGATTTTACTAAAGGTGTTACTTAAGTCAAATGTGAATATTTGTTTGTTATGAATATCACTGCTCCAGTTTCTTAATGTTTTCTTGAGTTGAGGGGTGGATATAGGTTCATCATAATATGAAGTCAACATTGAGAAAGCAAAGAAGACAATATCACCAGCATGACTGCCTGGCCATGCTATGTGTTTCAATAGTCCTGGATTTAAGCTCAGCCTGTTGCTATTCCCTGTCATTGTGCAGGCTAGAAGTACCATAACAATCTTCAGTTCTGAAAAGAAGTCCAAAACTTAAAACATGACTAAGGCTTCAATTTTTTACAAAAGTCAAAACTTTAATACATTTTTTTAGACAGGCAATGTTCATCTGAAAATATCAATTGTAAATATTAGATTAAAAATCATAAACATCAAACAATTGATTTATGACTGCATACGCGATAAAAATACATACAAGTTAAATAAATACAAAATATATAAAATGTAAGCATATTAAATAGTTCAGTTTAAAAAACATGAAAAAGAAATAAAATTATTAAATTTTTATATTTCACTAAAGTTTTAGAGTTTCATAGAAATATGTTGAAAATATTATGTACAGTCATAATTTGACCTATACATTTTTTTTTTCGAAAGACTGATTTGTTCTTCATACTGAAATGTACACAACACTTGACAGTTATCCAGGAAATTTTCTTCCACATTGCATAGATACTTAAAAAATTCTTACTGTTAAATTCTAATAAATTTGTACTATATAATATGGCTTAATTTTCATTAAGTGTAGCTCTCACTCTTGACAAAGAGTAAGCAACATGTACCAAATATTTCTAGAGTCTCATTTTATTTAAAAGTATATTAAACTACTATCTTTATTTATTGCTAAAATACAATTTCAATATTTCTGAATCCAGCATGCTAGCAACTTTCTTAACTAATATTTCATGATTAACTTACTAAGAGTAATTAAAACTTGTAGGCTATTTTAAAATGCTATAGACTTTTTGTTGGAATTATTAAATTTCAAAATAAAAGATGAAAACATTTTCTATTGTAGAAGCACTGCACTACTGAACTTCTAAATTTCTCTACTAGTAAAAATGAAAGCACTTATAAAAGTACTAGAAGCAATCTACTGTCACTACTCTTACTTTTATTCATTATTGTGGGCATTATCTCTCCTGTTGAGCTGGTTTGATAAATAAAAAAGACATTACACAGAGGCAAAGATCTGTACCTATAATTTATTATATCAAATACTTCCATGAACCAAATACACACACACTCAAACATTTAAAATGTCAGTCATCAAAGCTATAAATATATCAAGATATCCACGGGCAGCCAACATTCAATTTCAGATAAACATTTTCAAAACTGGACAGAATTGAAGGCAAATATTTAATTATAGGATATAATAAATCTTTATAAAAGATATCAATATTTATCAACATCAGGAAAAGGAAATTTCTTATTTAGTTTAAACCATTTTGAAAGCCCGTAGAAAAAATCTGGGAAAACATGTTGTTAAAGACATGATTATTGCTAACACAAAATGAGTTTCCACTAAGTGGGGATGAGAAGCACAATTGTATATGTTGATAGCATTTTGCATTTAGTCATACAAAGCAAAAGACATGAATATTTGGCCAATCAGAAGGTAAGTAGATTCATCTACAAACATTTAAAAAAAAAACTAATCTAAAAAAAAAGCTTTAAATTAGTCAATTAGTCCTTTGATTTATTTACACTAGGACCACATTTTGAACCAGAAGCATGAAATCTAAATAACAAAAAGGGTTCTGAGTTTCAAGATCAGCAATAGATAATGTGGACCATTGACATGGGAGGTTGGGTGGTTGGCTTCTGAACCTGAGGTTCAGGGTTCAAATCTCAGTGAAACTCAAAAATGAACAAATGAAAAAATTCTGGAGAAATTAAGAAAGTGTTTTTCAAGTCAGTTTTAAGAAAATAATCTGTTTCAAAAAATCTTTGATTTAAATAGCTCCTAATGTTGTCAAATGAAAACAATTGAGGGAAATGAAAGAGACTGATTCAAAATATGGAATTGAAAATAAAAATTTTAATATTTTAAAAATGAATTCAGCTAAGAATAGAGTGCAACCTAATATTTGAGTTCTTGACTTAACTGGTCAGATGTCTTAAAAAGAATTGAGAAGAAATTAGTGGTGACATAAAATCCATTTACACAGAAATATTTAATCCTAACAACTTTTGCTCTGAAAGTCTTAAAGGAAACATTTTTACACAAGAGAAAAATAGCCTACTATAAAATGTAAGCTCTTAACATATTTTAAAAATTAGATAAGTTTTATATATGAAATAAAAAATAATATCACAATAAAATCAGATTTAGTACACTGCCTTTTCAGTGGTTGAGCATTACATATGTACAACAAAATATGTACAACAAAATATATACATTATGCAATCATTAATAATGCTAAGAACATTTCTAGAAACAGTATTATTCATATTCCAGCATTATGGGTCATTGTATAGAAATTGTTGACTACTTTACCGTCTTCTTGTTTAGTACAATGTGGATTCATTGCTGTAATGAATCTCATCACAAATAAAAGAAACCGTTACTTATGTAATATGCGCTTGTATATATTTTTGACTTAGGGGTCCCTGGGCTAGTTTTGACTATATAAAGGTGTCCATAAGTAAAAAAAATAACAAAAAAAAAATAACAAAAAAAAAAAAATACAAGCGTTATTCAATCATTACCAATTCTAAGAACATTTCTAGAAACAGTATTGCTCTGTCAATGGTGGACTATACCTATCCCATCATACATTGCTAACATTGGTGACACTGTATATATTGTCAGTACCTGAACCGAAATGTTTTGGGCTGGCACTGTTTGAGTAAGATACAAGGTTTTCATAGATGTCATCCTCTGTTTCCATGATATCTCCCAGACCTCTAGTCATATCCCCAATGGAAGGTCTGTGTTCATTCTCCAGTGACCAGCAGCGACACATCAGCTCATACCTGTAACAAGGTCAGCTTTTAGTAAAAATCAGTCTGATTGGCTCAAACAGCTGCGAGTAATAATCAAGTTCCATCATCAAATCCTATTAGTAACATTGCACTAGACTTAAATATCATTATATTACTACTACTTTAAAGTAATTAATTACTGTTTTTGAATCTCTTGCTAAAAATTAAAAAATTAAAGTGATGACAGAACACTGAAAATCAGTGGATATGATAAATCTTAAAAAGAGACCTTAATAATAAAACAGATGATTTTTGCTTACAGGCCTATAATAATAATACCGGTAATAGGCAATTATGTCTGAATTCAAAAATGCTATTATGGTTTCACTGTGCTAACATTATGCATTGAATCAATCTTTAAATAAATAAAAAATAAGCTGATAGCAACTATTCCTCTCACAAAGTTTTATGCCAGTATATAGTAAAAACTAAGGCTATATAATAATTTACATTAGCATTGCAGTAATTTATCTTCCTGGATGCTGTAATTATCATATGAATATTGTTAGCTTTTAAGACTTATGAAAAAAATTCATTCAAAGATTGTTTTGAGATATAAATTATTTATTTCCTTCTTAAAATCCTTCAATCCTTACAATCTATAGGATAGAAATGTAAAGGTCATTTGCTTCTATGGTCAATTTTTTACAATGTTGTCATGTTACCAGCATAATGACCACCCACCATTTCTTCCCCTAAGTAATGTAACATATACTCAGAACTGGGTGGACCAGGGCATCCTAAAATTCCCAAAATTCAAAATCCCAGTCTTGAAGGAATTTGAACCCCAGACCACTCTGTCAAAGCAAAGTGTTTCACCCCTCAGCCACTCTGTTTTCACTTAAAAGTTAATCTCTGAAGCTACAAATATGTTATCATGGGGACGATATCTTAATCTGTATAAAGCTTACATCGGATCAGACAATGTGTCAGGCTTGCCCAGAACATATCCAGATGTAATGTACTGCTTGACATTCTCATTGGCCACTTCATGGAAAGGTAAACAGCCTCTTGTCATCAGCTCCCAGATCAGAGTAGCAAATGACCACTGGGGAAAAAATGTATCACCTTTAGGATGCATTACAAACATTTCTAAATGCCATTTAATTCTCTTCCAGAGACTTGACAAGAAATATTTAGGGCCATGAGTAATAAAAAGATTATTGAGAATAAGAGTACTACAAGAAGCTGTTTAATTAATTTCCATTGTTATACAGAGACTTAAATAAGTTTAATTCTCACCACATCAGTCCTCATGTCGTAATAACCATCAGATAAACTTTCAGGGGCCATCCACCTGAGGGGCAGGTATCTCTCTCGCTGCTCATCATACACATACTCGTCAGGGTAAAAGTCCCATGAGAAGGAAGCATCACTCAATTTCACTAGACCATGTTCATCTACCCTGATATTTATTTAAAAAAAATAAATAAAAAATAAACTACATGTTGTGAATCTATGAAAAATAAGTTACCAAAGGGAGTTAGAAAAGATGTGGAAGTATGTTTTTTCAAAATGTACAACAGAGAAGGAAACAAAAATATAAACAGCAGTGTTTAGTTTTAATTCATAAAGCTCACAGCCGCCTCTGTTGCACAGGCATTGCCACTGGGTCTTCATCTTATGTATTACAGACTTTACTTCAAAAAAGGCTCTACAAGTATCAATCTAGTCACGTATGTTAATTAATGACTTAAATTCTGGTAAGCCATTGGTTTTCCTGGCTGATTCATGCAAACCATTCCATTCTCTAATAGCACTATGGTAGAAGGAGCACTCCCTGCACCAATTTGTTTTAGTGTCGGAAATAAAAACTGTGCCTCTATCTTTGTTTCTGAGTATTTCATTAGGTTTTGTTTTTCTATTTGCAAATTATTGTTGCCAATTATGGTTCAATGTTTTATGTATTATCTATATATATAATCCTCAAAGTTAAAGGTCAAACAAGCAACAACAAGTAATTGGAAAGATCCCATGGCGCAGCACGCGGTGTGAATGGAAATTGGTGCATCCCAATCCGCACTATTTTGTGAATGAAAGTGGTGTTTATATAATTATCTCTTCTTCTCAGATTATTGTCATAATATTAAAAGTATTTCCACATTATTGTGTCGTTAGACTATTGAAACTAGAACAACAATACACTGATAGAGTATACTTTCAGGTCTCACTTTAGAAAGTAGCCTACTTTAATTACGCACATTCGTTCATTATAAGACATGAATACGAAAGATAACTCATCTCTCTATTCCTAGATCTAGATCTAGATCTAAAACTCGAATTCAACTCTAAGAAGATTATAGAACTTCTCTTCGCAAATATAGTTTTATGCTTTAGCACATGAACATACTAATTATAGTCCATTTAATCAAATTAACATACAAATTTGTTTTTCTAAAGCATTGTTACATGAGTGCAGCTATATTCTTAATTTCCAGGACTTTTTCGACCGCATTTAATAACATTTCAGGAGATTTCCAAGGGGCTCCTGGTAAATCAAGAGGCCGCGGGAAATCTGTTATGTTTTATAAAATGGTTCAATTTAATAATTTATACACCTAAAAATTAGCACGGGTCCAAAGAAAGTTCGGGACCCACTGCGGTCGCATATGTTGCAGTGCCCTGGAAAATAGCGGCGTATGCTATGCCGCCGGTCGACTAGTGCTACATAACTTTTTATTATATTCACAGGTATGTTGTCATTCCACAGAATAGATGCTTGTCAGGTTCTACTACTCTGCAGGAATGAGTGTGAGGATTAAGTATGTATGCAGTATTCTACTACAGAACACAGTCCCAGGTGCGACCTGTTTATTTTGCCACAAAGCATCTGCCCACTGTGGGTCTATTCAAGTTCTCTATATGCTGTCTTCTGTAAGACTTTTCCTTTGAATCTAGTTGTGTGTTTTACTAAAATTTTGTTTTAACATTCATAGGCCCATTGAGTTAAAGAAAATAGCAAGTTAAAGATTATATGCCTGCAGAAAGAATGGTAGATATAGCTACAATTTATTGTGACTTATTAACAAAAATTCTATATGGAGAAACTAATAAATATTTACCATTAAAATTTAATGATTTAAAAACTATGACAGTGTACTTACATACAATTCCTAGCTGCAATATCTTTATGTGTTATCTCTTTGGAGGTCAGAAAGCACAAACCTTCAGCCACTTGTTGGGCAAAACCTAGAAGTTGCCTTGCGCTGAATTTCTAGATAATATTTTGAAATCAAATAATGAAAAGAAATGCTTATAATTATTTTATATGTATTTTATTATCATAAAAAAATTTAAAGATAGAAATTTTGGAATCTTATATACAACAACTAGCTCATACTGTTTGATTGCTTCCCTTGATACTGACAAAACATGCATATATTAGAAAGCAAGATACTTAGCTATAGTAGTAAAAAAAGAGCCAAAGTAAAAAGGGTAACCAAGAATGACATAGATGACTACTATCAGAACATTAGCATTAGCTGGGGCAATGCTGGGAGTATTACATAAGATAGAGCTTTGGAGACATCATGTACTGCAGATAATGAACTAACTTAAATATTTTTTGTATATGTTTATGTATTGTGTTGTGACAGGCCTTGTATGGTAGTTTTTGATTGCTGTCTGATTTTGACAGATTAATCTGGAGATGTCAGGCTTTCTTGTACAGGTGTATTTGTTGCATTTAAACTACAACAGAACAATGCCTACACATGTATCAAGTAGAAAAGACTAAATCCAGACCGTTATACAGGCTTAACTGAAGTTTAATACCGAAAAGGCCACAGTCGAGTCTCTGTCCTTAATGCGAAGTTATCCCTTTGAATTCCTAACACCAACTGACTATATCAGCATAAATAATCTAGAACCCTAACTAAGTCAAAACGTCCCCCTAAATGTCGCGTTCAAAGTCTGTCAACTATGGTGTGTCTTTATACTAACTAAATGTCTAAAAATACAAGATTTTATTTGTCATACTGAATAGAAAAAAACTTGTTCCTCACCTTATCTAGGTCAGCCACAATGGCCTTCAGAAAGTTTTGTGACATGCAAGGATACAAAATGTGAAATCTCTCTCTGTCCACGCCTATGCCTAGAATACTCAACACATGCATGTGCTTATGTCTCTTCAGGCGGAGACATTCAGTCAGTGCCAAGTTTGCCCACGTTGGTAGAGTTGATTCTGCTGTCGACACAGAAAAAAAAAAATTTTACCTCAAAGATGATAGTAAAATGTTTTTAAAATATTTTTAATTAGTTAGAAGTAAAAAGAATTAATGTTTTATATTAATTTTTTATTTTAACAATTAAAGAGTAACACTTCTTTTTTTTTTTGTTAAAATTTTGGTATGGGTGTATCTCCATATTTATAAAATGCTCAGTGAATGATGGTCAATTTCTTTAACTCTTGAAGGTGGTTGAAGAGATAAGGATTCCATGATCAGCGCTTCAACTAAACTCCAATTTTTTAATATTCCTTGTCTCCATTAGAGATTTTATGTCACATATATCACATATATTGTTAATTTATAAACAGATATGTTACTACTCACTAAAGAAATAAATTGCATTAATTTATGAAACATTTCATACATATTGCACTCTAGTTTCTCTGTCATCTGTAGGAGCTCATTAGCTAATTAGGTATCAGTAAAAAGCAATGATACAGAAAATATGATCATATATTTTTTTTTATTTGATAATAATTTTAAAAAGAATTTTTTAAAAGTTACCTGTTATTGGATTGATTAAAGTTTTGATTGTCAACTTCTGCCCAGAGCTTTTGTTCTGTAGTGATCCATCAGTCAACATTGCCTGTTGTCCTAGGGTACATAATAAACAAATAGAGTTGATTACATGTGCAACCAAACAGACATAACATCTTCAAATGTTTGAGAATAATACAGAAATATTATCTTTATGACTAATTGAAAGCATTATTGTTATCCACATTGTGGAGACCTACCTTTCACTATACAGTTTCTGTCCACAGCAAAATGACCTCCACCAATGAAACATTGTCGAACTTCTTCACTCAAACCTGCTTCTAGTTTTGGCAGAAACTCATCCATAAAGAAACTGTCGTCTGCTTGACTGTTGACAAAAGCAAGCTTTGGCTCTTTGATGACTGTCTCCATCCTAACAAGTTCTCCATTTTGTTTGGGCTGTGTCGCCACCATTGTTACAGCTAGAAAATTGACAGAAAAAATATGAAGAATTCTTTAGCTGATCTGTAAGTTCTAACTTTGTTTTATAATTGGTATAGTAAGTAAGAAAATAATGATAATTTAAAATTGGTCTTTTCTGTATTTTTTTTCTTTAAGCTAAAATTGAGTTTTTGTATTGTTGACTTTATGATTTTATTCTTAATAAGGTCAATGTATGAATTGACAAAGGTAATTTTTTAAAATTTGTTATTGCCAAATGAAAGCATCATTTTTGCAACAAAAGTGTCAATTTATTAATAATTAGATTATTTTGAAACACTACTCCCTTAACAGACAACATATGATCTACCCCTGCAAACAAAAATAATAAATTCCTTCCCTCTTGACAGTTGCTACTGCTTCTAATTACTCATAAATACATTGAACCCATGAAATAGAACATATTCCATTTTTTAAAGATGTATAGTTAACTTAAATTTTTAATTAGATTTTAAATTTTGTTGTTTTTTTTTTGAACAAATAAACTTTATGAAGACTATGTATATAACAGTCATAGTACAAATAAAGTTGATTTAAACATCATTATTTATTACTGTAGGAATGTCATCAAAATTAATGGATTGGTAGTTTCTTTATAATTTAGGATTTTTAAAAATGTATTTCGGGATATTCCAAAACAAAGAGAATTATTGAATTTCAGTCCATTTCTGACACATCTAATGATTTCTTAAGTGATATGTGCACAGCATTGTGATTGTGGAATGGTGCGAATGGGTTTTGAAAGAAGAAGAGAGAGAGAAGGATAAAAAAAATAGAGAAATACTATTAAAGTTATTATTTGATATATTACTGGTTGTTACTTAACATTAAAGTCTTCATAATCTACTATATATGAGTCTTTTGGTGTATGGTTAAGAGTCTAAGAGTCACTAAAGTCCTCCTAAACCCACATCTGCTTGAAACACTAAGCTTCTTACATCCAATCTCAACATCACTACTACAATGTAGGCCTACTTCCTTATTACCTTCTGTATATTCAGGTGGAGAAGCGGTTTCATCAGAAACTTTTTTGCTGTCCATATTTTCAAATGTGCTGCTGGCTTTCTTATTACATCTGCGTCTTCGGCAGAATATTACTAACAAAACTGCAACAATTATTAACAAGATTCCACCAGCTATACAACATATGATAATAATGAAATTGGTTGTTTCATGCAGTTTCAGGTATTCCAAGGTTCCAACACTTCTCCTTATATTTCCAATTTTAATCTAAATAGAAAAAAAGTAAAAAATATTTACTAGCATGAAAAATACATAAATACAACATT